>JAQZBX010109002.1:0-10508 GCA_029593785.1 Cabassous unicinctus
TATGAACCAAATATATTGTGTGACATATTGTTTGATCCAAAAAAAAAAATTTTTTTTATGTGTATCCATTACATTTAATGGAGAAATGTATATATTTATTCATCTGTGTTTACTTTTTAGTTTTTAATTGTTTATATTTTCAATTATTAAATGTACAAATAAAGTTAAAAAAAAGAAATATTAGTATATTAGAATCTATAAAATAACATGGTGAATAATATTGAGGCAATAAAACAGAAATAAAAGTGTAATTCTTCTAATAAAGAAAAAAAAAGTGAGTCGGGAGGTCATTCCAGAGGTTATGCTATGCACGTCTCAGCAGGATCTCATTGACTGCCACAGTAAATATTGCCTCACGTAACAGGGCTCTAGAGACATCCAGACACTGTAGACAGGACAGGCAGCTCAGGAGTTTGGTGCCCCACCAGTGGGCCCTACTTTGGAATTTGCACTCCCCAGTGTGACAGAGTTGGAATTATTTGTGGTTTCCTTACACATGACTCTTCTGCCTCTTCTATTTGAATCTATAGTTAGCACTAGACTTGATAGGTGTATGTCCAGGAAACTTAAATCTTTGGACTCTTCTTATTCCAGTTGGATCTCAACAGAGTTGCAACACCTACTCTCCAGTTCATTGGACTCACCCAGGGCAACTATCAAGGAGATGATGATGGACAACACCCATCCTAAGGAACAGAGAAAGTCTACAACTGCAAGCAAGATAGTCTCATTCATGAGCCCCATGGGGTCTAAGCCCCCTTTCAATTGGTGGCAGAGTGGGCATCACCATCCCAGAATCCTCAGGATTGGGAATGAACTATGGTCCAGAGTAGACTTATGGTTATTCTACTATAGCCTTATTATGATCCTAGCAATGGAAGAACTTTTATCATTGATATGGAGGCAGTGGCCACTGGAGGTTCTGAGGAGACGGAGAGGGAAAAACAGGTGTAATATGGGGTCATTTTCGGGGCATTGGAATTGTCCTGAATGACATTGCAATGATGGATAAAGGCCATTATATATTTTGTCATAACTTACAAAATTGTGCAGGACAGAGTGCAAACTATAATATAAACTACAATCTATGCTTAGTGGCAGTGCTCTAATATGTATTCATCAATTGTTACAAATGTACCAGACTATTGAAGGATGTTGTTAATGTGGGAAAGTGTGGCAGGGGTAAGGAGTGGGGCTTATGAGAATCCCCTATATTTTTTATATAACACTTATGTAATCTAAATTATTCTTTAAAATTTTTAAAAAAAGTATTTGAAAAAAAATAAAGTCAATGGAAAATAGCAACAACCCACTCAAGCAGGGCTAACAATGACCCAGAATCTTCAGGAATTAAAGTTTGGGTCACCCCACCAGGCAAAGAACCATGGCCAGCTGAAGTGCTTGCTGAGTATAACGGTAATATGGAAGGGGTAATGGAAGAAGATAGTGATAAATATGAACTTCTACCACGTGACCAGTTACAGAAATGAGGGCTGTGATGGTCATGAATCTTTTTCCTTGTTTTGTTATGAGTATGATTGTATATATACATAAAATGAATATCTTTGTTTTCTTCTCTAACCTTTTCTCTTATCATATGACAAGTTGTATTTAGTTTCATGTCATAATATTTAAAGACATCAAGCTTAAGAGTGAATATTACCCAAGGACTAGCACCCTATTCTGCAGGGAATTAATGTGTTTCAGTTGAATGTTGTTAGGTGGAAATATATATATGCATGCCTGTTATTGCTTTTATTTAGAGACTAAGTATGGTTTACGGTGATGTGTATGGTTGCCAAGTTGATAAGTGGTGGATAGCTGTATTAGTCAGCATTCTCTAGGGAAACAGAATCAACAGGACATATCTGTAAATAATGTAGGATTTTATAAAATTCTCTCACGTGACCTGGGGATGCACAAATCCAAATTCCACAGGCAGACTGCAAACCAGGGGCTCCGATGAAGGTTCTTGATGAGTTCCCAGGAGACACTGGCTGTCCAAAGTCAAGCTGGAAAATTCTCTCTGAATGTTGAAATCACTTCCCCTTTTAAGGCATTCAACTGATTGGATAAAATGTCACTCATTGCTGATGGCAATCTCCTTGGTTGATTGTAAATGTAACCAGCCATCTATACAATAAAGTCACTGGTGACTAAAGTCCATAAATGACCTTGTATTACAATTAGTCCATTGCTTGCTTGACCAGAAAATTGGACACAATTACCTGGCCGAGTTGACACATTAGCCTAACCATCACAAATACGAAACAACACAGAATATCTTCAGACAGTCTTTTCATAGCTACTACCCATCAGAGGAGAATAGCTCTAACTAGCAAATGTAACCAAAGCAGTGAAGCTAGTTAAGTGTCTGAACTGTTAAGGAAATGAACTTTGTAGGGATTACCACATGTACCTAGGCTGGAAAACAAAGACCCAAAGAATGTATCCCAGGTGGGCATCAGATGTCTGGTAGATGCTGGTCTCTGATCCTTAAATTGGGAGTCCAGTATATATGAATCCTATTACTATTTAATTAATTGTGTGCACCTATATCTTCCCTTCAAGATTATATCAGTTCTGAAAGGGAGTAAATATGTCTTCTTCATACTTTCAGAACTTCGTACAGTTCTTAGACAGAAGAAGCACTTGAAAATGTTTGTTAATTTATCTTACATTCCTTATCCACCCTACTTTCCACAATTCTTAAACCACTTTCATTCCAAACAGTTCCCTCCTTCTGCCTCTGAGTTTTGTTCTCACTATTACTCCAACGTCACAAATCTTCATCCTTGCATTCTAGCTATACAAATCTTTACATTTTTTTCATTCAAAAGCAGAAATGAGCAAAATTTTTCTGTAAAGGGCCATACATATTTAAGCTTCCTGGGCCATAGGGTCTCACACATAACTATTTAATTCTTCTGTTGTAGTATGAGCATTTCCAAAGACAATACATGAACAAATGAGTATGTCTGTTTTACAATACAACTCTATTTATGGGCACTTAATTTGAATTGTATATAATTTTCATGTATCAGAATATTCTTCTTTTAATTTTTTTTTTCTTTTCAGCCATTTAAAATATAAAAACCATCCTTATGTCTCAGGCTGTACAAATACAGGCAGTGAGGCCAGTTTGGTCCATTGGCTGTAGTTTGCCAATGATTGTTCTAGAGTCAAGTTTTTGTCCATGTTAGTTTCTTCTGCCTGGACTGAACAACTCTGGAATTTGTTAGCCAGCATCTAAAAATTTTAAGACATCTATTTTCTTAATTACTCATTTTGGCACATTTATTTATATCCACACCACATGTTCATTAACACCTATCATCCTTACCTAGTTGGTTGTAAACTCCTGGAGGGTAATGGCTACCTATCATATCATATCATATCTATCTATCTATCTATCTATCTATCTATCTATCTATCTATCTATCTATCTATCTATCTATTATCTAATCATCTCTATATTAATCTTCTAAGATACATAAGAATGGACAATGACTAAAGGAGTCAATCATAAATGGTAACTGACTTAGAGAACAATTTAAGTAAGCCCTTCTCTACAGGGCTATCTTCAGGGACAGACCTTTCAAATAGCAGAAACTGACTAAATGAAAGGCTGTGTTTCACAAGATCTTACTGCAGAAAGGTGTGGTAGTGCATCATTTATTTTTTTACCAAAACAAAAATAGTTTGAATTAATCTCAAATGTAACCAAAATAGTAAGTGCCTCTGTGGTATGATCAGAAGGGCACTAGGAGAAAAAATTTCTCCCAGCTATGTCCAAAGTACCACCAATGGTAATGCCACTACCTGATTCTCAAAAAGGGGCATTTCAATATCTGATGAGTAAGTAATATTTAGATATTTATCAAAAAACGACACCAACTAACAACAACAAAAAAATCAACAGCACGAATCAGGGGAATCATGCCTTAGCCCTGTGATTCAGAACCTCATTTATTCATTAGAATCACCTGGGGGATTTTCAAAAATCCCAGTGCCCAGGCTGTGCTCTAGACTGATTATCAGATACTAGTTGTGCCCTAGTATCAGGAATTTTTCTAGCTCCTCAGGTGATTCTAATGTGCAGTCAAGTTTGAGGATTCCTGCCCTATATGCCCTCTTACAAAATGCAATTCTTACTTTTATTTTAGTGACATTAATTCATCCAAGTGACATTTCTCAGGAGAAAAGGTTAAAAAATAGCTTAGATGTTTTGAGTTTGTGATCACTAGCAGAGGGAGAGAAAATAAGGTATGGCTGAGAAGGAGAATTGGGATATGGAAAATTTGCCTCTTTTACAATTTTTTTCTGTGAGTCCTTCAGTACTTTTCCCGAAAACCAAGAACAAATGATGCTTTATATAATTGAATAATTTTCCCAGGAGAATAGTGAGGCTTGAGAAAATAGTACCAACTCTGATCTAAATTCCTTGTACTATGGAAAATCTTTCACTTTTATGAATGAATCTCTCTTCAAAGGGTGTGGCTTCTGGATAGATGTGTCCTTTTATTAAGACCACAAAACTTTTAAAATAGAACAATTTTAAAAGTTGATTTGCTTTTTAAAACTGTTTTCAGACAGCTACCATCTGCTTGCTGCATTCAGATATTAAGTAAAGTTTTTTTATTTTTCTTCTTAAATGTGAAAATTTCATTTCAGAAAGTAGAAGGGGTAACAGCTGTATTTTTACTTAATGGAAACTTAAACACCATTGATTAGAATTTATTGCAATTTTACTTTGATGAAAGCTTGAGAGGATATTATTTCTTTGTTGCTTGAGTTTTAGATTCTTTCTCTTTTTATTTTATCCTGAGTGATTTTTTCTGGTAGTTTGGTTGTTATATATGAGGGAAAAAATGAATCAACTCAACAGTTTAAGAGAGATGGCCTATACAAACACGGCACTTACTCAATATTTTTAATGTTTATTTTTTTACAAAATTCATTGAATTTTACATAGAAAGTCAAGAAGACTATAATGATGATGAACTTGGTTATGCAACTCCTCTCACTTATGTTTGAAAAATGTTTTTACAATATTATAAAAGGCAGTATATTGCTACAGATTACACCTTTTTGGATATTGTGGAATTTTTTTCTATAATAAAGAGTATGATAAGTTGAAGCAATAATAATGATAGCTATCATTTATTGGACACTTACATGGATTAGTCCATTGACTCCAAATAGCATTTTTATTTTACTGTTGAGAAAAGAGAAACACAAGAGGTTAAAGTAACTTTCCAAGGTTAACACCTAATTAGAATTTCAGGAACTGACTGAACTTAATGTTTGGCTCCTGAACCCAAACTCTTAACCACCACAAAATACTGTCTCCTAGGATAAATCATTAACAGTGATTATAATCTCAGCATCAGATTTGAAAAAACAAAACAGGCAAAAATCCTTCAACGGAGAAAAAGAAAGCTTTTAAGCTTTTGCTCTTATTATCCAGACTGGAGGATAATTGCTTAGAGCTCTGCTTTTCTGGTAAAGACACAATTAGCATCAAGCATATAAGATACTAATTTTGATACATGCTGAAGACTTGAATTATTTTGTATGTTAATGAGATGTAGAGCTTTAAGTAATGGGAAATTGTAAATTATCTTATGAATTCAGGAAGAAAAGACAGCTAGTTTGTATGTAGAAGACTTTGATTTGACTAGGTAATTGCTAATTTTCTTTTTCTCTATACAGAACTTCAAATCTCACTGTGGGAAATTTTATAGTGCCAAGGCAGAATACTAAATAGCAAACTGATAGTACTGGAAAGTGTTCTTATTATATATAATTCATATGCAATCTGACCTCATAATATGTAAGTGTTAAGAAACTAAAACCTATCAAAGATAAAAGTGACTTGGCCAAGCTAAGGAAGTTAATTAGTAGTGGTGATGGGACTGTGAGTCATATCTCCTAATTATTTGATTTCTGATGCAAGTTTTTCTCCCTGTACATCAGTTACATTTCATAAATGAAGGCCAAAAAATAAAAAATAAAAGAAATGGAGTGAAATGTTTTAGGAGTAGTGTTAGGGAAAATCACATTATCATAGGGAACATTCAGAAGATCACAGGATTCTACTAGGGTCACTTTTTGTTGGTTTGTTTTGAGTACAATGATTAATTTTGAGTGCCTCATCTGCACAGAAAGTGTACTAGAAAATTCTCACTTTGATAAAGAATTGTTCTTAATATTTCCCTATCTATCATGGGAAATTTGTTGTACAGGATTAATTTACTATGTTAATATAATGAAATAGTTTGGTTTGTTAACTTGATATTCTCTGAAAATTCTTTAATTTTTTCAATTTTTGATAAGGAGGACTCAATGTTAATATCTTCTTGAAACCATAACCATATTTCTTTTCTTGCAGTATTTGAGAAGATCCAATAACTCTGTCATAAACATTTTATTGAACTGAGGCACGACAAGATCTCTATTTTATTATTGGCTTTTAACATTCTTGTCATATTTAATTTTTCACCTGGGAGTTGGCTTTTAGTCAGAGTTCAATCATATGTGTGTCAACCTCTCAATCTTGATGCAAAACTAATGACTTCTTATTATCTCAGTCATAAATGAATCTTCAAAAGACATAAGAGACTTCTTGTAATCCTATTAAGGGCACTACCAAGATAGATATTAACTGAAGAGTTTGTTCTATTGAGTTTGATGATTTATTACATTGTTTTAATAATTATGTCATTTTGCCAAAAATATCAGATTTGTCTTTAATATTCTTTCAGTACTATTCAAAGTATAATAATTTATATAGTAGAAGCATCTTTAATTGTAGTTTAAATTCTGGGCTTCAAGAAAACATTTTGAAAAGATTCTCATTGTCCTAGAGCTGCAAACAAACAGGAAGGAGTCCCTGCTAAACAAGAAGTACTTATTTAATTTTATGAATATTGTTTATCATCACATAATTCAAAACCTTCATTAGAATGATGGTTTATCCTATTTTTAACTAAAAGAGTTACATTTTTCTCAAGATTCTTGACATTATATGGTTATATAGCTAAGTATAAAAACTTGCATGGGAATGATATATACCAGTTTTTTGTGGGGGATGGAGGAAGTTCTGAAACAAATACAGCAATATATTAACATCTATGAAATCTTACCTGGTTAAACATATCTAATTAGGTTCTATTTCCTAGGCAAATGAGAGATAAGATAAAATTAAATGAAGATATGGATTTTACTGAAATTTTTCCTAATCAATGTATCTAGTCCACATTGCTTTTTCTTGGCCTTCCTTTAATATTTATAGTCTATTCCATACCTTTTACCACACTTGTCTAATTACTTCTTGAAAATAGTTTTAATAAACTCCCTAAAATACAATGCATTTATAATCTCATAAATCCCACGATTCTTATAATTTTGACACATATCAATTAATTCATTATGTATATTCATATAATTTTTGTTATAACACTGCTGAATGCAAATCCAAACCCCAAATACGGTATTTTAAGTGGCATTTCACCATATTACCTTTTATCTTCAGTCAACCTTTTATGCTACATACCCTTCTCAAATCTTAAATTACCTATTATACTTGAGATTGCTGTTTCTTCCAATTTATCATTTTCATCAGCAATAATTAATTTTAATTCATGAAAGTACACATATGCAGGTATGAGTATTGGCAGAAGAGTAATAGGTATAGAATTTTCTCTCCATTAATGGCAGTCCCTCTAGGTCTTCATCCCAACCTTCAAATGGTTTGCCCTCTAATTGCCAATCCTGATGGGCTTTCAGCTGCCTGAGGTTTTGGATGAATCTGTAAAAGTCTCTGATTCATGCTTTTGTGCGCAAACTAGTTGTCTGGCATTATTCTGAGTGCTGAAATTACAACGAAGATGATGACATGGTCCCTGGCTTTAAGATGCTTAAAGTCCCTAACATTTGTATTTGTAATGAGAGCATCTGTTGTCCTCTGCCCCTCCAGTTCCATGCCATCACTCCAGATTTTATAATAATTTTCTCCCCGACCCAGTTAGATGAACAGAGAATACTGGGTTATGAGAGTCCTGGGTGAGTTGGGGGTGCATTCCTTTTTTGGGTAAGAATTGATCTCTGCAAAGGCATGTTTATGATCCCAGTGGCACCACTGCAGGGGTTTCAATGGTCACCAGCAAATTGTGCTCTACATGAGCAAGGGGAATCCTACCCTAACAATTATTCATGTGTATTTATGTTGAAATTGTTCCTTTCGTCTAGCTATTGATGCTGAGCGTTCCTTTAAAGGATACTTTTCTCAGTATTTAGTTCCCTGATCACCAGTAAGCACTCCTTCTGCCTCTGAGACAAATGCTTCATTCTTTCTTTGTGTGTAATATATGTTAAAATAAGACAATCAAATAAATGACATATATTTTTGATATTTTAAAGTAGGGAGATAAATCCAGCCTCTGGTTCTCTGTCATGGCCAAATATAAGTATCTCGATGTTTTGATATCAGGTATAGATTTTTAAGACACAGACTCTACACATACCCATACAAGTTTATACTTGTAATAAGTTGTGTGGGATTGTCATTGGATGAATAAATAACTCCAGTAAGAAGTCTTTCAAATTTAGCCAAGATTATTGCATTTAAGAATGTACTTTTAGAAGTGAATGGACTAACTCCCAGGAAAGAATTCACAAATCATAGATTAAAAAGTCAGCAGTAATGAGAAAATTATTAAAAATGTAAGAATACAGATTATCCTAAAAGAAACTTTAAAAATAGAATACAGGATTTTGAATAATATTTATGTAACAAGTATCTGAAGAATTATGTCGAATTCGTGCTTATCCTGGTTTCTGCAAAGGAAATGATAAACTTTTATTGTCCACCCCTACCTTTTTCTAAGGGATGATTTAACATGTTTTGTACAGTTTGTCTTTGAGAGTTATCAATGACACAGGAAGGTGACTAGATAAACATCAAACACAGTTGATGAAGATAAATTTAATTACCTCACTTGGGAGTTTGAACTAGTTAATTATCGGATTTTTTTTCTAAGTAAACTTTAGGCATTAAGATGCCTTGTTGATCTCAAAGGGATTTAAAAATATCTTGTAGAAAAGGTGCAAACAGTGGCAAAGTGTGAATGCATATCAAATTGCAAAAACTGATAGGTTTTGTCAATCTCTGAGAATATTTTTGGATTCTTTTGTTTTCTTCATTTTATACATAACCTGCCATTTGTATCCAAGGGCATTTCTGTTCATCCTTGTGTGGGTGATATAATTACACAGAATACTTCAAGTAAAAATCTTTATAGAAATGTTAAGTTATAATCAGAACTTGATAGCACCTATAGTCAGAGTCTGATGAATATACTTATATTAAATGTCAAAAATAGGATAGTCTATTTCTGAAAATAGAAATGAATAAAGTGAAATAATTAAACTTATAATTAAAAGCACAGATATTCATTCTTTGTCTTACTGGATAACTAATCCAGGTGATATTTAAAAGTCTTGAAAAATAAATTTTTGAAGGTTGCCCCCTCTCTTCCATTGGGGTCATAAACTGAATGGTTGATGCCTACAAAGATTATTTAGAAAGAAACCATGTCTTTCTTCAGCCCTCAGTATTGTCTTTAATACCCATTAGATTTCACATATTCTGTGCTTATCTCTACCTCTATATCGTTGAAAGTATACTCCTTTCTCATGAGAAATACTTTATTTTTCATCTCCCCAGACACAAATAAATTCCTTTTAAATGTGTGATCAAGTAAGTCACTCAATATTTAGTATATGCATATTTTATTGCCAGATACTGTGGTAGACACCATAAAAGACACAAAAATTATAAGAGTGTTTCTGCCCCCAAGGAGTTCCCTGAGGGTAGGAGTCCCATTTTTCACTTATCTGGACTAGGGTATAATTTGTTTACATTGCATTGACTTGACATCTAATGAGATGAAAGAATAGATCAGCACCTAATATGATGCTGAGTTTTAGGATAAGAGCTTCTCTCTTAGAAATTTTGTTGCTGAGATTATATTTGCGTTTATGTATTTTCCTACTTTTGCTGATTCAGAAACAATGCATATTTTTTGTGAACATATTAAAATTAAAGAAAGCATAAAGAATGGAAACAGTAAATCTCAATTACAGAATACAATTCCAATCATTGATAACCACTGCTAACATTTTGGTATATTTTCTTGTATTTTTTCCTATGCATAGGTTAAAACACTATTGTAGTTATTGTGGGAAGATAGTGACAGACTAACAGGCAGAGGTGAATTGTCTCACAAAAACAATGGAGAAAGGGCAAAAGCTATCCAAGGGACCTGCTTTGGGGCTCAGCAGACCAGGACAGTGCTACACAACACCCAGGAGGGTGAGGAAAAGAGAGATGAAGAAGCTGAAATGACAAATGTGAATTACCAAGCCTGGTGACAGCCTGGAGTAAAATACCTCACTCACTACAGCCTACTGAGAGGGGAACAGACATTTTCTTCCTTGTCAGC
>JAQZBX010109003.1:0-10503 GCA_029593785.1 Cabassous unicinctus
AAAAACCCCCATATTACAACTCCCTGCCCCCAGAGCCTCCAGTGGCCACTGGTTCCACATCAATGTTGTAATTTCTTCCAATGTTGTAATTTCTTACATTGTTAGAATCACAATATGTCTATAGTAAAATACCAGTAAGTCTACTCTAGTCCATATTTCTTTCCCCAATCCTGAGGGTTCTGGGATGGTATGTCTACTCTACCTCCAATTGAGAGGGGGCTTATATCCCATGGGGGAGATGGATGGGACTATCTTGCTTGCAGTTGCAGACTCTCTCTGTTCCTTGGGATGGTCGTTGTCCATCATCATCTCCTTGTTAGTTGTCCTGGGTGAGTCCAATGAGCTGTAGAGTAGGTGTTGCAACTCCGCTGAGGTTCCGGGCCCAGCTGGCACATGGACAGCCCAAAGACTCAAGTCTCTTGGATGTACACCTACAAACTCCAGCACCAAGTATAGGTTTAAATAGAAGGGACAGATGAGCCATATATAGGGAAGACCCAATTGAGTCCAACTCTGTCACTCTCAGGAGCACAAACTCCAGAGTAGGGCCCACTGGCAAGACACCAAACTCCAGGGTTATCTGCCCTGACCATAGGACCTGGGTGTCTCCAGAGCCCTCAGGAGCCCCACTATTTGGGGTAGTATCCACTTTGGCAATCTTTGAGATCCTGCTGAGATGTGCATAAACGTTACCTCTGGGATGACCTCCTGACTCACTTTGAGGTCTCTTAGCCATATAAACTCATTTGTCTTTACCTTTCCCCCCTTTTATTCAAGGTCTTTTTCCAGTTGCATTGCTAGTTGGTGCTTGGTGGTAATCCCTTGGTGCCAGGGAGGCTCATCCCCAGGAGTCATGTCCCATGCTGGGGAGAAGGTAATGCATTTATTTGCTGAGTTTGGCTTAGAGAGAGGCCACATTTGAGCAACAAGGAACTCTCAGGGAGGCGACTCTTAGGCACCCCACAACAATAAACTGTGTTTCAATTTCAAGAGTAAAGGCTCATAAGTATAGTCATCAATATCAGGGGCCCATCAGTAGATCATCTTCCTTCGCCAGTCATTGTCCCTGCACATGAGTGGGCTGGCTTTTATCATGGGAATTTATTAGGTTAAAAGCTTACAGTTCTGGGGAGTGGATATAGCTCAGTGGTTAAGCGCCTGTTTCCCATATATGAAGTCCTGTGTTCAATTCCCTGGTACCTCCAAACAAACAAACAAAAAAAACTTACAGTTCCTAGGCTGAGAAAAATGTCCAAATCAAGACATTAGGCAAAACTCTTTTCCCAAAGGTCGGTTACTGGTGATCCTGGATTCCTGTCATGTGGCAAAGCACAATGGCAGCTCTGTTGGTCTCTGCCTTCTCCTCTAGGCTCACATTCTCTCACCCAAGCTCAGCTGTGGGTGAACAGGTCTTTCCCCTATCTTTTGGGCCTCATTGCTAGTTCTACTTTCGGCTGCTTCATCTGTGGCTCACTTCTGGAAGCATCTCTCTGTCATTGCCACTTTTTCCCCTGTGTCTATGGCTTTTTATTCCTTTGTTTATAAAGAATTCCAGTAAGGGGATTAAGACCCACCCTGAGTCCCAAAATCTAATCAGAGGCCCTTAACTGAAGCAATTTAATAAAAAAAATCCCACCTATGATAGGTTTACATGCACAGGAATGGATTCACTTTAAGAACAGGATTTTTTGGGGTCCACCCAGCTTCAAACCACAGTTACTATATTTTTTAACTCCAGAATTCCAGTTTGGTTCTTCTTTATGATCTCTTTCTTTTTGTTGATGTGCTGTATTCATGGAGTCATTGTCATCATACTTTCCTTTAATTCTTTAAGCATTATTTCCTTTCATTCTTTGAACCTACTTGTGCTATCTGATTTGAAATCCTTGTCTTCTAAGTCTATCAGCTGGTCTCTTCAGGGATGATTTCTCTTGCCTTGGTTTTTGCTTTTGTTTTTCCTGTGTATGAATTACACTTTACTGTTTCTTCTCATGTTCCATCATTTTTTGTTAAGCTGAACATTTTAGATCAACATTGTAGCAATTAAGTTATCATAGTCCCCACACCCGTACTGTTGCTGTTTATTTTTATAGGGACTTGCCTGTACTAAGTCTCTACAGACTCTCTCCTCTGCATTGTACAACTGCTGATATCGTTGATCAGTCTTTTTTTCTTTCTTATTTTCATTTTTTATGCCTGCGTTCCTACAGGTCACCCATGGATCAGCATAGCTTAGTGGTCAGCCAATGACTACTAGAGGTTGTGTGGAAACACCTTGAACCAGTAAGATTTCTACCCTTTGCCAGTGGATCTGTGTGTAGATTGGGAAATGCATTCAAAGTTTAGGCAGTTTACAAGTTTGCCCCAGTTTTTACTTTGTGCTGCATCTTCTCTTGTCTCTTCTGTATCTGCAAAAGGCCATTTTCCTTCAGGAATGTATAGATAAGTAGAGCCTGCTTTCATCTTTCCTGAGCTTATGCATAATGTTTTGCAAGCACACAGCCTTTTAGACCACCAGGGTGAAGTGGGAGCTTAACCAAGGCCACCATGATTATCTTGCTCTCTGGCCCTCCCTGCTATACTTCTGGCAGGTCTGCTGGTTTGTTCTTTGCCCCAACCAGTATCACAACTGTAGAATGCTGAAATATTGGCTTTCCCTGATTTTTTGCCACCAAGATCCCTATTGTTTTTAACAGTGCCCTGGGTGTGGGGCTTTTTGCACTCTGCTCCTAACCAATCAGTCCCCTCTAGCTGTGGTGCTGGTTTTCATAGCTTGAATATGCATATGTATATTTTTTATTTCTACCTTGATTATTCTAGTACTGGTTTCTATCATTTCATCTAAACATTGAAGGTCTGTACACTGTACACTTGTAACTGCTGCATGTATTAACTTTTTGAAGAGCTTTCTGCCTGTTTTTCCTAAATTTATGCTGTTACATATAACCTCTTGAGGGGAATGTCTTTTGAGTTCCCTGTAGTTCGTTGGTGCCTGATACTGCATATGTACAAGTTTGAAATATACTTAGTAAATAGAGCTTCTTAACTAATATTCTTTTACTGATTTTCACATCATAGTTATATTTATAAAGACTGCATCCCATTCCCAGTTCAGTATTCTTATAGTGCTAGTTTCAACATCACTATCCTTCAGGAAGTAAAATATTATAGCTGTTCCAACCCAACTTCTGAAGGGCATGAGTTGGTGTGGCCAAGAGACCAAAGAATGCACCAGGTAGAGAATCACACATAAGCTTTATGGGGACTTACGAACAGAAGAGACTTTTTTGATGGCAGCCAGTCAAAGAATGAATGAAGTCAGCACTCTACAAAGAGACAGAAAAATGAGGGGTGATAACAAGGACATTCCATATGGTATGAGAACAGAGTTCCTGCTAGAGTCCCATGATGACGCACATGGGGTTTGGTGATGTTATCACAGGAATGAAGTTTTACCGCTCAGAGGAGATTTGGTTTAAGACATTCTCTCTCGGTTTAAGACCATTGGGAAGGGTTGGTAACCTTCACCTTATGCCTAGGTCACACAGGTGGCTACGTGCTGAAGACTTAGCGGGGGCCTGGGTCCTGGACCCCCACAGTCCACCCACAGGCAGCAGCCTACGTTGACCATAGGACAAGCACTGCATCCATGTTGCACAGCAACAGTATAAAAGGCAACAGAACAATGGGAGTCTTCCACCAAGAGCTAGTAGACCTGTAAAAACATGTCGCCAGGGCCAAGAAAGGGAATTAAACCAGTCAGATAGTGGGTCAGTAGCTAATTTATCAATGTGCTGTATGTGCTTTTGCATATGATTTAGAGTTTGTGGAATATTATGGGAGTGATCAGGAATATATAGATGACATTGAACATTAAAGAGGGCACAGGTCCCACCTTGTGCCGCAGTAAGAATATCTAAAGCCATCCTATTTTGTAAAACTGCCTTTCGTAGTTAGGTAGTTTCTTTGTTTAGTAAGGAAATTGCTACTTTGGAGTCATTAAAGGCTTAAGCAGTGTAATTGGCTAAAGCTGTTAGGTTTTTCAGTGACAGTTGCAACACCACCTGGCCCAAAAACAGCCAATGAGTAGAACCACCAGCGGCTGTGCTTTACTCTATATCTTCTAGCCTTGATCATTTCTAAATTACTAGGAATAGGAGGTAATGAGTCATGTAGGGTAGCAGGGACATACAGCTGTCCCCACGTACATTGTCCAGTCCAGTTACAGGGCAAATACAGCCCCCCATTTTGCCCGCAAGTCCTTAGCCATCCTTTAGGGGATGGGTAAGCCCCAGTTAATAAGTGGCAGTCCTGCCATTGGAAAAGACTATCATTTTCTAGTTTGATAATAAAATTACACAACTCAGGAGGTAACCACCTCACATCACTGATTCCCTTCTCTTCCATGCAGACAGGGGCAATGCGATCTAGGGTGACAGATTGAGCTGTTAACCATCCTAAACCATCATATACAGCATATCCTAGTAAGGCCTGGGCTTATTCGCCTTTTCCCTTACAAGAGAAAAAATATAATTATGAATCTTATTGAATGGTGACAGCTGGATTACAGTCTTAAATGAGAAGGTCTTGTTCCAAACTTGTCAGTGGATCGTATTCTGCCACACTGTCCAATTAAGTTACAGTACAAGGAAGGCCGGTAGCACCTGAGGATGGTAAGTCTATGCAAACCTAATATTGGGTTCAATTGTGGACATGGGTTACTGCCAAAGCCCACTGTAGAAAGGTATTGGTTAGGGTGCTATGGGTGAAAAGAAAGATGTTTATGGGGAGCAATAAAGGGCAGATCGTGCTGGTCTAATAGAATACAAGCAACATTTTCATCAGTAGATAACAAAGAACCAGCTAGGAGAGTCCTATGAGGAGGCTTCCAGTACCATACATTTTCCCCTTCTAAATTTTCTGAGCTTTCTACGGTGATATCGAACACTAGTTTAGGCATAAGGAGAGTCCACATAGATATACATAGGGCCCCAGTGGGAATAGGAGACCCTGGATTATTAATAAAGATTTTTACTGGCATTATTTGTAAAAACTGTTGTTTTTTTACCACAATGTTTTGGGTGACTCCTATTCCCCATGGGCTTAAAATTCCCAACCAGCGAGGCTCCATAAACCAATACCATGGCCAAAGGATCTCATTTTCCCCAATTTGTATGGTTTGGAGCAAGACAACAGCAAATTATTATTACTTCCCCTTTTGGGCTGTAGGGCGGCTGGCCTTTTAACTTGTATTCTCAATGCCTGCATTGGCCCTGCTGTTAGCATTTCAACTGGAGCAGCCTGATACAGTCCCTTAGTCCATTGTTGTAAAGGTCCCTTATCGCCTTTTATTTGTTCTTTAAAAGGCCATTCATCCTTTCTATGAGGCCTGCTCCAGTAGTGGTTATAGGATAAATGGAAAGTCCAAGCAATATCTTGGTCCATCGTCCAAAACCGCCTGAGGGGACTGGTAAATGGAGTTCCTTGGTCACTGTCAATTTGGGCTTGCACCCTGTATAGGGCACATGCTTTTTCTAGGCAGCGAATAGTGACCCGCTGGTTGGCCTTTCCTACTGGGAAATCCAACAAACATTCCATGGCTGTGTCTGCATCAGTGAAAGCATACCTTGCCCCTTCCGAGAGCAGGAGGGGACCAATGTAATCCACTTACCATCGTGTTACTGTAGGGGTCTACGCTTGGCCAACATGTCCCATCCAGTGAGGTAATTATCATGGTCTTTGGAGCGAACATGATGGACACTTGTAGGTGATGTCCATGAACTGCTGGCGAGTGACAGGCAGCTGGAACTGCTGGGCTAAGTGCCAGAGGGTCTGGTAACCATGATGTCTGCTTTTCCTGTGGAGCCATTCTGCTGCTGCTTGGGTCTCAGTGGTATGGCTCCAGACCTTCGTAAGGGCATCTGCCTCAACATTCCCGAGGAGGGTGTTAGAGGAGTGGGTAGGGATGTGATAGACAGTTACCTGTCGGCTGCTGGCAGGCATCCCAGATGTCCTTCCATAGATCTCTCCTCCACAGAAGGTGGCCCGCAACAGTCCATTGTTCTTGTTTCCAAGTTGCCATCCAGGTGGTAAGGACTTTGTAGGCTGCCCAACTATCAGTACAGATTGTTAATGCATCTCCGGGCCCATGAACTATAACCATCCACATGACTGCTTTGCATGGTTCCTTTTTCCCACCAAATAGTGTCAGTGCTGGGCTACACAGCCACAGCTGTCCACATGGGAGGCTGTCCACTAGCCAAACCATCTGTGTACCATGCATTCTCTATAACTGTTCCCATGCCTTCTTTAGTGGGCACTTCAACGGTCACCTTAGAGGTTGTAATTTGGGCCAAGGAATCTTCCACGTAAGACACTGGGCCTAAGATCTCATGCATTTCAGTACTTAAAGGGCTGGTGTTGAAGATACCTTGCTGCAGCAAGTAAGCTTTTCACTTTGTTAAGGTACTTAACTGTGCTCTGCCACAGCGAGGTTTGTTCCCAGTATCTGTGATCTACCCCTGGATAGGGATGGCAGTCTTCAGAATGACCGGGCACTTTTGGGTTAAACCTGCTTGCAACAAGGTATTGTATGCTGCACATAGATGTTTCTCTAAGGGGCTATATTGTAATTCAGCCTCTTTTCATAATTGTGACCAAAACCCAAGGGGTACTTGCTTAGAAGGTTGCCTTTGCCACAAACCCCACCCAAAGCGAATGTTGATGCTGGCCATAACCAATTCACAGGGTCAGTCAGGGTCCACCGCCTCGGTGCTTGAGCCTGTGCTATTGCCTTCTTGGCCTCTTCAAAAGCCGCCTGCTAGGGGTTCTCCTGTTCCCATGTACAACGTTTTCTGATTAGTATATACAGTGGTTTCAATATTTGAGCTAAATGAGGGATGAACGGTCTCTAGTACCCCAACAACCCCAGAAAGGCCATTAATTGTTTTGGAGTTTGTGGTGTGGGAAAACATTCTTCTTTATCGATTACAGCAAAGGGTTTAGCTTTTGTCTTATCCGACCAAACAACACCCAAGAATTTGACAGAACAGCCAAGGCCTTGCAGCTTGTCCTGATTGATTGCCCATCCCTGACTTTCAAGATGAGATACTACTATCTCAGATGCTTCTTTTGATTCTGAAAGAATTACTGGTTAATATAATATCATCAATATAAACAAAATAGGGTTACAGCCACAGGTTTCTTCCATAGAGCCAGATCCTTTGCCTGGAGGCCATGACAGATGATTGGGCTATGTGTATAGCCTTAGGGAAGCACCGGAAAAGTCCTTTGTTGGCCTTTGCGCAGGAAGGGGAATGCAGGCTGGCTTGACTCATCTAAGGAGATACTAAAGAAAGCGTTAGCAGGATTCAGAACAAAGTCACATAACTGGGTACTAATTTCTTGCATTAAACCAGCAATGTTTGTGACCACTGCATACAGTAGTGGTGGTACTTTATTTAATTCATGATAATCTACTGTCATGCATCATGTTCCATCAGGCTTTCGTACTGGCCATACAGGACTATTGAAGGGACTATGGGTAGCTATTATCATCCCTACCCTTTCTAATTCCTTAATTGTAGCAGTGATTTCCTGGTGTCCCCCCAGGAGTTTGTACTGTTTGGTTGCCACAATTCTTTGGGGTGAGAGCACCTTCACTGGGGACCATTTAGCTTGTCTCCTTAGCACTTATTACTCGGCATCAGAGGCAGAATTCTCCTATGGTAGTCTGTAATGTGGCATTCTGGAGAATGTCAATTCCTAATACAAATTTTGGGTATAGGAGAAATATCTTTGGGGAGATAATCATCCAATTTGTAAAACTACATTTTGTCACTTAGCATAAATTGTTTTCCCCCCATAGCTGTCTATAGCCAGCAGTGGCCCATGGAATCGTGCTGCATTGCCATGAATTAAAGTACATGCAGCTCTGGTGTCTATTAAGGCTAATACTCTGTTGATTAGTAGGGGACCAATAAATAGTTAACTCTACATGTGGCCTATGATCCCCGGGATCCTGCTCTTACCTGGGGATCTTGACCCCTCCTCTATGATAGGGGGAGGGGTACCTGCCAGGCTTCTGCCAGGGGGAGTGGGAGGTTCCCTGTGTTGGGGCAGCAGCTTTTTTCCTATTTTGCCTTCTCCCTCAGCATTCTGAGGGGACATTTTCGTAAATCTCTTATCCTTAGGGAGCTTGCTCCAAAGTTTCACTAAAATTTGCGTTGGGCTGCCTATCTATTGTTTCTAGCTTGGTGCCACGGCAATAGGGTCTGCCCTTGTTTGCTTGCGGGACACATGATTAGGACCATCGTGTCCCTAGGGCGCCTTCCCTGCTGCCCAGACCCTAGCCCCCTTTCTCCACAGCCTTTCTGATTCCCCTAAGTTTGCTATAGCATGTATAGCTCACGAGCCCACTAGGAGGCTCAGGATTGACACCAGAGGTCTATAATAATGGTTGGGAGCAATATGTAGCACAGTATCTTTCATTCCTGCAGTAAAAGCTTTGGTGTCAGTCCCCATGAAATTGGCAGCATAAATGGCATGTTTCATCCCCAATCCCCATAAAACATCCTAACTCTTCCATGGATTGCCAGTGAGGGCTGGCATGAGGTATATCACCTTCATTAGGCCATGCAGCTTAGTATCCATTAACCAGCTATAACAATAGGAATGCTGTTTCTGTTTCGCTAGAGGCAGTATATAAACGCTGACATAGAGAAGGGTGAGTGGTGATGGATGCCAATTTACTCATTTCCACCGTAGATAGTACAACTCCTTCCGCTCCAGTGTCCCGTAATCTTAGAAGCCAGTTAGGCAGGGACTCCCTAGATCTCTGCCTGTACCTTTGCCCTAAATTACCCAACTCAGCAGTGATATTAGTCCCTCATGGTTACAAGTAACTTCTGCTCTGGGGGATTGGAAGTGTTGGACCCCAGGGGTTTGAGCTTGTAATGCCTTCCACTTCTGTATTATAGGTACACCCTAGGGTGCGCCTCATCTTCTTCCACCTCTCATTCTTCCTCTTTCTCCTCATCTGAGAAGTCCATAGGATCCCATGCCTTAGGGTCCCACCTGCGGGTGGTTAATATCCTCTGGACCTGGATTCTAGGCAGCCTATGGCCTCTAGCTCAAGCATATCTACAAGCCAGGGTTTCTAACTGATCATCAACTCGGTGCAGGCAATAGGTTAAACAGTCTTTCATCTCTGCCTGCGCTAGGTGCATATCCCTTTCTAGTTTTAACTTTCCTTCTAAGCAGTGCACAGAGGCCTTTGCCATGTGTTCTGCCTCAGTGACCACCGGCAAGGCTTCCAATAGGGGCCATGCAATAGCCGCCACTATCTTGTGGTCCCGCTTTTTCTTATTTAAGTGCAGCTGCTTTGCTGCCTGCTGTAGCATGGCCAGTATACCTGCTGGAGTTTTTAGGGCATCTCCATATTCTCTCAGTGGTCCCCACTTGACCCGGAGGACAGCCACCCCTCCCCACATGCACGTTATAGGCCAACCCGGATTTCCCCCGCGTATTCTCCTTTTCCTGAACTCATGCCCAGTACTGCTGGTTGTCCTTCAGTCTCCTGGCTCGTGGCTTGCCAGTTGTTCCAACCCAACTCCTGAAGGATACAGAGTTAGTATGGCCACGAGACCAAAGAACACCGGGCAGAGAATCAGATATAAGCTTTATTGGGACTTACGAACAGGAGAGACTTCTTTGATGTCAGCTGGTCAAAGGATGAATGAAGTCAGTGCCCTACAAAGAGACAAAAAATGAAGGGCGATATAAGGAGTCTCAGAACAAGGACATTCCATAGGGGTGATAGCAAGGACATTCCATAGGGTATGAGAACAGAGTTCCTGCTAGGGTCCCAGTGAAGGCACACATGGGGTTTGGTGATGTTATCACAGAAATGAAGTTTTACCGCTCAGAGGAGATTTGGTTTAAGACATTCTCTCCTCTCCAGGGAGAGTTGGTAACTTCAGTTTATGTCTAGGTCATGCAGGCGGCTACATGCTGAGGACTTAGTGGGAGGCCTGGGCCCTGGATCCACACAATTGCCCATATCTGTTCAGCCACACAAGAATCACTTGGAAATCATACAGATTCCTGAGCCCTTACCCTAGGTCTAGGGCAGTGGTTCTCAACCCTCATTATCACCTAAAAATACTGAAGTTGAGATTCTATCCCAGACCAATTGAATAAGACTCTCTAGGAGGTAGCACTTGGGGCTGTGTGTGAATGTGTGGGTCTAAAACTCTCGAGGAGAAGCAGATGTGGCTCAAGCAGTTGGGTGCCTGCCTACTACATAGGATTCAGTTCCCGGTGCCTCCTAAAGAAGACGAACAAGACAGCGAGCTGATGCAACGGTCTGTCGCCGCGAACTGACGCAACAAGAGACACAGTAAGCAGGGAGCGGATGTAGCTCAAGCAGTTGGGCACTTCTCTCCCATCTGGGAAGTCCCAGGTTCAGTTCCTCGTGCCTCCTAAAAAGAAGAGCAGACACAG
>JAQZBX010109004.1:0-10502 GCA_029593785.1 Cabassous unicinctus
AATGCTATGGGGAGAAAAGTGTGTATGGGGTCATATAGACGAAAATGAATGAAAGAAACATCATATATGTATTGTGGGAATCGTGACCGAATCAGACTTTTTGGAGGAACAACAACAATAACAACAACAAAACCCAGCTGCCAAAGGCATTGGCGTGATTGGGGAAATGTGACTCTCAGATGCTGTTAGACAGTAGTGTCTTACGGTGATAAAGGTATAGTGATTATGCAGAAGAATGTCCTTCTTCTTAGGAGATGTAGGTTAACGTATTTAGGAGCACACTGTCATGAATGTCTGCACTTAAATTTCCAAAAGTTCAGCAAAAATACGTATTTAGTATATGACCATTATTATAGAATAAAGCAAAATTGGCAAAATGTTAATAACTGTTGAACAAAGCTGATGTTCACTGTGCTTTCAACTTTTCTGAATGTTTATAAATTTTCATATTAATAAGTAGGAAATGCTTGCTACTCTTATGACAGTATCTTTCATATACAAAGAGCTCATATAAATCATTAAGCATCTTAACATTAAAAATAGAGAAAATTCACAACTGGACAATAAACACAGAAGAAAATTACTTCACCCATGTCATAAATATTAACTGAGCCCTGATTACATTGCAAGCTCAGTGCCAGGTGCTGATGATACAGGCAGAGAACAAGGTAGTCTAAACTTTTTCTCTCATGAAACTTGCTCTCTAGTCAGAAGATATGGACGATGCAGAAAAGTAAAGTAGGCTAAAAGGTTCGGCGCTGACAGGGGAGGCTAATTTGGAGAGGGGGTTAAGGAAGGTCTCTTCAAGAAAATGACTCAGGAACTATGAACTGGATAACAGGAGCAGGTGAGAACAGCAGAGGAGTGTGCCAGGCTGCGGCAGGAAGGCTGGTGAGGGTCCGTGGAAAAACAGCTACGGGGTGGAAGATGAGGTCAGATGGGGAAAGGGGCACAGTTCCTCCTCTTTCCCAAAACTCAAACACCCCCAACCTACCCCTCAAGCTCATCAGATGATCTTGCTTTCTATTTTGTTGAGAAAGGGAAAGTAATCAGAAGTGCACTTTTAGGGAGCTGCGGCGCCGGGAGCAGGGAGCAGGGACCAGGGAGCGCGAGGTGTTGGGAGACGCTGGCTGTACAGGATGGTGCGAGAGGTAGGCAATTTTGACAACTTCGCACCCTGTGTGAGTATAAGCTAGTCATTCTCAGCTCGGGAGGCGTTGGAAAGTCTGCTGACTGTGCAGTTTGTTCAAAGGATTTTTGTAGAACAATCTGGTCCTATGACAGAAGACTCTTAAGAGACAGCAAGCTGAAATAGATGCACAACTGTGTATGCCTGAAATCTTGGGTACTGCAGGAACAGAACAATTTACAGCAATGAGGGATTTGTACATGGAAAATGGACAAAGCCTTGCATTAGTTTATTCCATCAGAGCACAGTCCACATTTAATGATTTACAAGATCTGAGAGATTATTTGAATAAAAGACACTGATGGTGTTCCAGTGGTTCTGGTTGGTAAAAAGTGTGATTTGGAGGATGAAAGAGTTGTAGGAAAGGCACAAGGTCAAAATCTAGCAAGACAATGGAACAACTGTGAATTCTTAGACTCTTTTGCAAAATCAAAAATAAATGTTAGTGAGATCTTTTATGATCTAATATGGCAAATTAACAGAAAAACTCCAGAGCCTGGGAAGGCCTGCATAGAGACATCATGTCAGCTGCTTTAATATGCTAAATGCACTGTAGCTCTGAAGAACTGTTGCCCAATTCAACAGTGTCAGCGTTCCAACCTGGTACACCTACCAACATCTTAAACAGACTTTCCTGCGGTGGCACCCTTCAAGAGGTGGGTGAAAGCTTCTACATTAGTTAGCACATTCTCATCACTTTCCAGTATCACAAGGGAGATATTTTCTTATATAATAGTCCTAGAGTATGCAACTGGTAAAACCAGAGGCCACGTCTGGTACTACTGCTTAGGAGACACTCTTCATCCCCCATTGTTGTACATGTATGAAGATGGCATACTGTATACTTTAACATGCCCCTGAAGCTTTGTATTGGACAGTACAGTAATATAAATCCTAAAAGCACCACTATTTTAGCTTAATAAAACAAAGCCCAAAGAGCTCCTTTATAGACTACTCCTGATAACTTGGTTTCTTTGATATTTGTAGCTTATTGTAATTTTTTTAAAAAAAGGAAATTCAAGGTCATTATCACTGTATTGTACAAAATAACTGTTTTTTGATTAATGCAGTTGTAGCAGTTTGATATTGTTTATGAATTCCAAAAATAGATATTAGATTATGTTTGTGAACTGGTCTGTTCCTCTGTGCATATTAGATTGGCTTGGATTCAGAGGTTTCCCTTTTACTTGATTAAATAATGATTAAGGCTTTGACTGGGCCACAGCAGTAGGAAGTTGAGTCCCTGCCCACCAAGGGGGCGGGGACTCACAGAGAAAATGACATGGCAGAAGAGAAAGTTAGAGTTTTGATCCTGGAGCCTGGGAAGTAAGCACACAGAGAAGCAGATATGTGAGGAAAGAGAGAAGGCTCCATTAGACATGGCAGAGGCCCCGTGGAGATGAGCCGTTCCCCTCAGTATTTATAGCTGGCCTTGTGGAGAGAGCCGAGACTTGTCCCAGCCTACAGTTGATATTGGAAGAAGTTGGGACCAAAAAGCCTTAAGAGGAACCCTTGCAGATGTCAGCAGCCATCTTTCTCCAACACGTGGCAACAGACTTTGGTGAGGGAAGTAACTTGCTTGCTCATGCATAAGTGTATTTGCAATACCAAATATACAGGGTTAGTACTTTTGCCTGTTAGTGATTGTTTCACATGTGTAATGTTTTGTTTGAGATATTAAATGGTGGACGTGTACAGGGGATGGGGATGTGGGAAGCAATTTTAATCACATGTAATTGGTCATAAGGCCTAAGTTACTGTAGCTACTACTGTTTTATTTAACAATGCCTGGTTGCTTTGTATACTTTAAAGTTTAGGTGTAAAGACTGGGTGTCTATCCAAACAGGGAGCTATAGTATTTAAATTGACCAACCTAATGTTACAACTACTTTGAGGTGGCCAAATGTAAACTAAAAGCCTTAATTAAAGTTGTGCAATTTTGTATAACTTAGCATCAATAGTTCAATAAATTTTAACTGCCATACAAAAAAGTGAACTTTCACAGGCTCCCACAACGAAACTCATACTCTACAGTGCAGAATAATGTTTTGGAACTAGACTGCCTGGGTTTGAATGCCAGTATTAACATTTACTAACTGTGTGGCCTTAACTTCTCTGTGCCTCAGTGTACTTATCTGTAACATGGAGATAATTACCATATAGGGCTGTTGTAAGCATTAATTAATTAAGAATTACTATATGCAGAGTGCTTAGAATAGTACCTGGCACATGGAAAACACTGTGTAAAAAAGTGTGGGCTATTATTTTTATTATTATTACTGGCAGGGGTGAACTGTCCATGCTACCGTCTGAGTCAATGTGCTTACTTGTATACTGGATCTTCTCTCAACACCTCGTGGACCTCACTCACTTCAGCAATTATTCCCTTTCTTCCCTGCATCACTGATTTCCCCCTCTCTCCTCCATCAGTCACGTCAGCATAAAAACAGCACAGTATGTCCCAACTTAAAAACAATCAGCCAAAAAACTCTTAAAGGCCCTATCTTCCTTTGAGCAAATCTCCTCAAAAGAGTTGTATATTCTGGCAATTACTCTTTTCTCCTCCCCATAAACTCAGTCCAATTAATTTTTTGGCTGGACCTTTACTCTTAATTGCTGTCATCTTACCCAACATACCAGCAGCATCTGAGCACCTGCTGAACAACTCTTCTTGAAACATTGTCTTCACTTGCCCTCTGGGCCACAGCTCTCTCCTTCTCCTTCCTGGCCGTCCTCTCTTGAGCTGTTCTTATTTTCCCAAACTCTAAGTATTGGGGGGGGGCCTCAGGGCTGACTCTGCTCTAAGTTAAATCTCAAATTCCTTTTGTCCAGTGTCATAGCTCTAAACACCTTTTCGTTGTTGATGTTTTATTTTCATCGCTAGTCCTAGCTCCTTCCCTCAATTCCAGAACTGAACTCCAACTGCCAGCTTGAGACCTCCTTTGCCCAGAGAATAACACTGAAAGAATATATATGCAAGAACTTCAAGAAAACCTTCCCTAAGCATTGCAAATAAATCAACTATTTAAATACCAACTTAGCATCAGCTCATTTGGGAATAAAACAGATGTGGGTAAATTGCTGCAAAAAAGTATTATTGCAATTATCAACACTGGCTTGCACTTCTGACTCAGAAACTTTTGGAAAACACAAGATGTTAGATCAGCTGTTCTCATCCTGAGTGATGTTGCAGAGGTTAAGAGCACTGGACTCTGGAGCAGTTGGCCTGGGTTTGAATCCTGGCCTACCACATTCTAGCTGTGGCAGTTTGTGCCTATGTCTTTGTCTGTAAAGTGGGAACTATAATAATAGCACCTACCTCATGGGATTACTATGAGAATTAAGTGGATTAGTATATGCAAAGTCCTTAATCAATGCCTGTCCCTGGGTGCTAGGATAATGCTTATTTTTTATTATGACCACACATATAAAAGATGTGTTACTGGTTCGTTTGTGAATGCCATTCTCTCTCTCTCTCTCTCTCTCTCTCTCTCTCTCTCTCTCTCGCTTGCTCTGTGTGTGTGTGTGTGTGTGTGCGTGTGTGCGTGCGCGCATGGCTATTGGAACGGAGGGGTTTAAAAAGAGTTGATGTCAGGGTGCTAAAATATGAAAGACTAACCTCGAGAGTAGGAAGGTTCAGAATCTATAACACCATGTTTAGTTATTCTAGAATGTTATTGTACAATGTCAATCCTTATGAGGTGCTGGACATCGTCTGCTTTGGATAATTTGTGCCTGTCCTTCCACTGCAGAGAAAACAACGTCACCTATGTTTTTTGAGCTTCAGTTTACTCATCTATAAAGTGGGCTGAAATATGGATTAAGGCAGAATGCATAGAAAAGCACTTCTAACCTGTAAAACTCCATACAAACAGCACACTGGAAGCACTCAGCATATTGGTTGAAAGAAACAAATATGCGTACCATAATTCTTGGATTTTCATGGTGGTTTATCAAATATCTAAAACTGTCAAGACAAAGGATGTATTTTAATAGAGTATGTTTTCAAGGGATGTACTTTATTTCATTCTTACTTATTAAAAAGCAAAATCTTATTAAGCAGAGTTTATATAATTAGACAGCAATAAGAAAATTTTCCCAATAATTTTCTAAAAGAAAAAAAACAACTTTGTAACTCTTAATCTAGAAGCACATTATGTAATTTTCAAAACTCTCATTTGATATCAAATTTGTCATTTGGGGGGAAAAAAAGAAAAAATACAAAAAGTTTACAGTTTAGGAAAAGAAAAACAGAAGGAAAACTGATAAAAGATCTCTTGCACTCGCACTGGCTCCTAACCTGAGCCAAACACTAGGTCTGGTGTCAATCAAATAAGCTCAATTTCCCCACATTTTGAAAAGTATGCAAGTTTAACTCTATGGGACTGCCTAGGGCAAAGGGCCACGTCCATCTGGTTTACAATGTCTCTGTCCTGTTCAACTATGGGACTTGAACTGTTTACTCCTCCACACACTGGATAGCCAAGCTAATTACATTTTGAAAATTTCTTGAAATCAGAATACGTTTTTAGTTTCTTGGATAATACAGGGATTTTCCAATTTTATTCTATGCATTTAAACACTCAATAATATAAATTAATAGGGATAAGAAGCAAAGACAACTTAAATTATATATAATCCTGAAACCCATCTAATGATTTACTTCTACTCTTGCCACAAACCAGATTTTGGTCCTAATTTTTTAATGTAAAAATTCTTAGCCTTTTCTAATTTTCTTTTTTCCTTTAAAAAAAAAAAAAAAAAAAAGCTTAAGCTAAAAACAGTAACTCCTAGGAAGCATCCTAAAATCAAATGTATAATGAAAGCAAGTGAATCTTACTTATATACTCCTTCCTTTGAAATTTCTGATATTAACTTTGCACAAGCTTACTCACCATTCCAAGAAACAGGCTACCCCAAACCATCTAGCTTACTCTTTTAATTCTGCCCCGAGTTCTGCAATCTGACCAGATCTCACATGCCAAATGGAGCACTGACTGTAGAATGACAGCAAGGAAACTAATGCCTCATATTTCCCTGTTATAAACCTTCCTGAAATCAGAAGATAAGGCTAAAATTCAGCATCTTCTAGAAATACCGCTCAGGTATGATAAAAAGCAGAATACACTAAGTTTCCATTTCCCTTTCCAATTCCCAAGAATTTCACATCCTATAATGGACTTTCTTCATCTTGATCTCTTTTTCTTCAATAAAATGTCAGAGCTTTAAAGGCTGTAAGACCCAAGAACTAATTTTGAACAATTTTAACTTTCCTGTTGAGACTATTCTGGCCCACTAGGTATAATGGACAAGAAGCAAGGAAACTTGATAAAATACTTCTCTTTACAATGCCGGCTTGGAGGTGCTCCAGGACCAAGCCTTTTGGCGTTCATGTATATAATATAAAGATCAGGAAAAGGCAAAGTGCATGAGAACAAGTAGAAAATGCTTATAGTGATTTCTGCACTGACTTGTCCAACTATTCCTGGACCTTTCCCCACATACCTACACATACCAAAAAAGGTAAGAATGAAAGTACTGAGGAAAGGATGGGGTGGTGAGTAGTGTATATGCAATGGAAACAAGACTTCCTGGATATAGGAAATCGGATACCAGAAAGTTTAGGGATTCAAAGAAAAACGAAGTAAGAGAAAAGCTGGCTTTTAGTTACAATGAAGCAAAATAAATATAAAAGCAATAAAATGATAGATGTTTTCGTAGTTTTGAGCAGAAAATGCTTTTATACTACAATACCACATATAAGTTTAAAAACATAAATTTATATACGCCCACACAAACATATAAACAAACACCTTCAAATCTTCATAGTCTTTGTAAAGAAAGACCTGGAGTGGATGTTTTATTTAAAAAAAGCATAGAAAATGATGACTATTTCTTTCAATGAATTCTTATCCTTCTTTAGAGTCAACCTGATTGTCTGTATTTCCTGAAAAGTAATCCCTAGTAAACTAATAAAATTAACCATGCTACCAAGAGCCTCCTACAAAGAACTGACTCCTGTATGTCTGGGAGGTGTCTGATCAACAATTATAAGCCACTGAAGGAGATTTACAAGTTGTAGATATTGTTAAAGAATGATAAGCTGATGTTTCTTCCCACGTCAGCTTTTCCCTTTAGATTCCAACTGAAGACTGAAAACATGGCTTACCTATTTTTTTAACTTCTTCTGCAAAGTAGGGGTCATTCAAATCAACATCAGAGGGAAGTTCATCTTCACTGGATGCTTCAGCAAGAGCCTTACAGTTGAATATGAAAAAGACATACATTTTCATTATTACCAGGACTATAAGTATGTGAAAAAAATTGTAAGCATTCTTTTAAAAGCATAGTTCAATCTAATACTATTTTTCCAACAGATCAGTTTATAAAATAATTACCATCTAAGTCATTCTTTCATCTGCTCAACAAATATCTATTACAGGAAATTAGTCATGTATACAGACACCTACATAATTAATGATTCAAGACAGAAATGCTTGAAGAGGCAAAGTATTACAGACATTCCAAGTAGGAAATTACTTTTAGATTGGTCACTCATAATAGAGAAGTGGCAGTGACTACCAGTAAGCTTTGTGGGTTATCTTCTAAATTATCATTTAAAACAATTTACTTACTGGTTAATTTAAAAAGGATTTTTAATTATAAAATTGTTTGAATATATACAAAAGTAGCAAAATTAGTTTAATGAACCCCCTATTTCCACCACCCAATTTCAACAATTATCTTGCTTTATCTATAACCCATCCCCAAAACCTGTTCGGTTATTTTAAAGCAAAGCTGTTGAATAAAGTTTCTTCAATCAAATTTGAGCAAACTGTCTACTAAATCAGTATATTCAAATTTAAAATTCAAGCCTATGAAATAAATAGATGTGAACTACAATTGGGCTAACTGAATTTTTATCATCAGGAATCTATAACTGGTTTATAGACCTAAACTATAGCTATATCAAAATAGTCAACACCATGGCACATGACTCTAAAAACACAGAGTACACTACAGTAGGTAAAGTGGCCCAGAGCCACTACTTTCTCAGTCCCCTCTGAAAACGGTGACGCCAGCAAGGCCTACTCCAGGGAGGGGCTACATCATGAGGTAATGGAAGCAGAGCACTTGGTACCTTCTGATA
Organism: Cabassous unicinctus; assembly: GCA_029593785.1. Classification (NCBI taxonomy): domain Eukaryota; kingdom Metazoa; phylum Chordata; class Mammalia; order Cingulata; family Chlamyphoridae; genus Cabassous; species Cabassous unicinctus. The sequence continues at coordinate 8,340 of JAQZBX010109004.1, forward strand.
TATGGTTGGTGTTCAATAAATACTTGGTCATAATTATCGTTAATACCTTCTGTTTCTTTTTCAGTCTTTTCTTCTCCTTCTTCTTCTCTAAGAATTGTTCCCAAGGGGTCAGTTTATCTTTTCCTTCCAATTTGTTTTTGACCATCTCTTCTGCACTCTCTTTAAGACCTGGGGAAAACCCAAAGTTTACTTAAAAATGTTTTATCTTCATTCACTTAAAAATGTAATTCAAACATATTGAGTGGACTAACAAGATATAATACAACACTGAGTATCTGCAATATCCCAAGGTCAGAGATCCATCATAAATAATTTGGGATCTACTTATACCAAAGCTATTTCCCAATAACAAACCCCAGCAATGTGATATGTGGTCAAAGAAAAATCTTATATTTAAAAGCTGAACTTTTATTTCTCTATGCTTGTTTTAAACCTCTAAAAAAAATTCTGGAATAAAATCTTCTTAGGATATGACTGAATGGTCTCTCTGGTCTTTAGCACAGTTACCTCTACTTGCTTTGTCACCCAAGTCACCCAAGTGAGAGCCTATATTCCCTGAGAACTATGGGTAACTAACACAAACTGATTAGCAAGGCAATCCCTGTTGAAAAAAACCCAGGAAGAAAGAATTCTCACAATCTCTCAAGTACTCTGCCAGACCTCATCTTTAAGGTCAAAAGGACTACCAAGTTCAGATCCCACTTTGTATGGTTTAGCACTTCCAATGTTTTTATTTGTGCTTATATTGCATTTCCAAAGGCCCTTGCTCCCTTATTCTACAGTGTCTGACCTGTGTTCCTTGTGCCTTATGTAATAACCAGAGTGGGGTGAGATGGTGGAGAAAAAGCCCTGAGGCTGATCTATCAATCCACGAAGACCCTCATCATTGCCAAAGTAAAGGAAATATGATTACTGTGCTACCCCCTTTAATAATAAAGATGTTTATTTTATTTTGTAGTATTTTTTGAAGGACAAGGTTGGGCAGGGGTTTCAAATGTTTAGATGATAAAAATTCCGTTAAAATAATAATAAATGGAATGATTCAAAATGCTCTTTTTAAAAGAGACAAGGGTAAACCTAGATCATCTTTCTAGATACACTCAAAGTTCCAAGAAAGAAAATAATCCTAAGGATAACACAATTCCCCTTTTTTCTGATGAGTATACTGAGACTCAAGAGACATCCAACAATATGCCTAAGAACATGCAGCTAAAAAGCTGCACAACCGGAACTTGAACTCCTGGTCATCCTCATACGACTACCAGATGCATCTAAACATTGGTTTGACTTACAGAACAAAGCAGTGTATAGTACTCAGAATAAAGTCTAAATGCTGAGGCTCAGGTTCTTTACCTGCAAAATGAGGTTGGTCAAGATCATACAATTCCTCCCTCCCACAGGCACTTTAGTTTTTTTTTAAAGAACCCTTTTTTCTTAAACAAAATATTTGGTGGAAGTCCAAATGTATAAAACTATTAAAAACAGTGCTGCCTGGATTAAGGTGAGGATGGAGGGCCTTGAGCTCCCCAAAGACAGTTGAAACAGCTGAAACAGATGATCTCTATGGCCCCTTCCTTGGCTTTTAAGTTAAAACTTAATCTCCAAATTTCTATGACTTAGAAAAGTATTAAATTATATGCACACTAAAGGTTATATAGATTTGTTTTTATGACATACTGCCAGTAGGATCTCTGACTGATTGGATGCCAAATCAGAAACACAACTCTCAATTCAAAAATATTTCTTATGAGAAAAACAATCCATTTTACTAAGCAGCTTTTAAGAGAAATGCGGAGAAGCGGATGTGGCTCAAGCGACTGGGCTCCCGTCTACCATGTAGGAGGTCCAGGGTTCGATTCCTGGGGCCTCCTGGTAAAAGGCAACCTGGCCTGCAGGAGTGCTGGCCCGTGCAGAGAGCTGGTGCACCAAGATGACGCAACAAAAAGAAACACAAAAGAGAGACGATAAGAGATGCAGCAGACCAGGGAACTGAGGTGGCGCAAGAGATTGAGCACCTCTCTCCACTCCGGAAGATCCCAGGATTCGTTCCCGGTGCTGCCTAAAGAAAAGACAAGTAGACACAGAAGAACACACAGAGCAGACAGTGAGCACAAAACAATGGTGTGTGTGTGTGTGTGTGTGTGTGTGTGCGTGTGTGTGTGA
>JAQZBX010109005.1:0-10502 GCA_029593785.1 Cabassous unicinctus
TACTAAAAACCACTGAATTGTGCATTTTAAAAGGATGATTTTTATAGCATGTGAATTATATCTCTATTAAATTAATAATGATAAAAAGAATCATTGGATCGAATAGGAATGAGAATATATGTGCTAGAAAATAGCAAGCTCTGTAACTCAACTTAATTCTCTTTACCTTGGCTGCTAAAATTCTCAGAACTAAGTTTTGAGCCTTTCTTAAGCTAGTTTCTTGAAAATAATTTTCTTCCACTGTCCTTTTTACTACCTGACTTCTGTCTTTCAGTCTATTGATGGTATTTGGTTATGAAGCACTTGTACTTGCAGAGTAGGCTGTCACAAATCATTTGGGGGAAAAGGCAGAGATAATAGTTGAATGGGTCAGCAGCAAGCAATGGGCAAACTCTTTTGTGACTGTTGCTGTGACAAACATGCCAAACCTGCTAAATATTAGTGGTAATAATATTTCTATCTTAGGAGAATAATGGACTCATAGAAATATATTAGTTTCTTAGAAAAATAGATTTGGAATTAAATATGTTGAACTTTTAGTCTCTAGAAAAGCTGTCTTCAGTTTCAGAAGATTATGAATGACTGCTATTATCATAGATGGCAAAAGGAGGCTCCAGAAATAATGAAGACCAAGGCTTTTCTCCAACTCAAAGATCTCTTGACAAAAGAAGCTGTAGAGATACATGTGACCCTGTGTTTACTAGCAATTTCCAGTGAGTTATAAGCATGATACATCATTTAAATAGTACATGATTCAGTTGATAACAAAACTCACGCAATTGCACTGCTAAGAATATGCTCTTTGGATATACAGGCATGAGGTTAGCAAAGACATATGTATATATAACGTTGTAATGTTAAATCTTAGAAAAAATCTAAGATGGCTATCATAGGGAACTAGTTAAATTGCATAAATTGTACATCCATACATTAGAATATATTTTTAAGTGTTTTCTTACAAGAAGGCTATACATTTATATGTGCTGATATTGAAAAAGATTTAAGATATATTAAATGAAAACAGGTGGCAGAATAGAATTTTAATATGATCCCATTTGTTTGAAATATATATAAATATGCCTAGATATTTATATATATGTTTGAAAATATATAGATATTTGTGAAAGGATACTCAAAAAAGTAGTAACAATGATAATGTTATTTTTGGATAGTGGGAAATTGTGTGTAGAGGGATTGGAGTTCAGAGAACCTTTATTTTCATTTTCCTCCTTTATTTACTATTTTCCAAGAGCATGAGTTACTTTGATAATATTTTAAAGAGAATTCATAAAAATAAAAAAAACAAGAGAAAGAGATATAGGCAGTGTGCAGGTATTCATGCAAATATTGGAGGAAATAACCTGGGCCACAGTTTTCCAGAGATCATCAATGTACATATACTTTCTGCAAGCTCCAACTTGCCTTACAAAACCCACAATGAATGCGCAATCAGTTACACCCAGTCTCCAAATATACACAGTATTAAATGGCTTATATTAATGGTTGACAGACAAAACTTCTTTAACATTCATGTTTTGATTTGACACAAGTCTTGAATAAAAAATTGCAATAAATAACTTAACCAATATCCACTGAATACCTAATTTATGCCAAGCACTTGCTAGTCAGAGGATTGCAGAGAAATATTACCAAATCCCTGTGCTTACAGAGCACATAATTCATTTATTCACCATTTAGCAAACAAACATTTATTGCAGAAGTTTCTAAAGCCAGGATTGAGTTCCAAAGTGAGATTGTAGATATTGAGTATGAGGAAAGAGGATATAGCTCAAGTTTTTGAGCGCCTGCTTCCCATGTACGAGGTCCTGGGTTCAATCCCCAGTACCTCCTAAAAATAAAAAGAAGAAAAGAAAATTGAGTATGAGCAAAATTACCCTAGAAATCCCTTTTTAGCGAGGCACCACATTGCACACACAAAGAAGCAGTTAGCTTGTGTTAAGGAAAGCTGTCTTTTTTGAAAAATTCAACCAAATTGTAAAATTGCACTCAGCACTGTGAGACGGTTACACTGTAAGAGGCACTTGGGACCTGAGACAGACTGAAAATACAGCAGATGCTTCTCTTCAATCCCTTGCTGATGCAAGGGCTTATGCAGACGTAGATGTGTGGTAGTTTTATACTGTCCACTTAGCTAAGATGGAATGGCATTTCCCAGAATTCCCTTGCCCGTATAATTCCAGGATAGGGTTTGTTGAAAGAGAAATTCGAGTGAGATTCAGAAGGCGGCAGTGAAGCAGCAGCCAGTTTTATGCTTCAAAGATCAGTGCAGGTCCTGGCACTGGTCTGCTGGTTCACCAGCTGACATGGTGACCTGCCACTCTCCAGCTCCCAAGCAATCTCGTCCTTCACTGGACCGACTGCCCACTCAACTGAGCGGAGTGGGGCACCAACTTATCCTGCGGGTCATTCATATCATTGAAGTCAGATTCTGTGAAAGTCAGACTCAGGCTCCAATTTGTCCTCCTGGATTCTAGTTTGTCCTTGTGGGCTCCAGATTGTCCTCACTGCTCCCAGGTTTTCCTTACTCTCCCCCATTTCACATTCATTGTCCCTTCTTGACTGCGGGCCCTGCTGACTTTAAGCCCAAGGCCAGATATAGACTGCTTAACCAGCTCCTACAATTATGTGAAGGCTAATACCCACTATAAATCCCTTATGGTCTTTGACTGATAGGACTTCTGCTTCTCTGATTGAATCCTACCTGATACAGGACTGGTGGTTAAAACTGGGGTATTCAAATTTAAATTATTCTCTTTCAGCATTACTTAGACTTATATTTGCACAAATGAAGTGCTTGTGCACTGCAGCTCCATTGTCAGGAGTTGTTAATTGTCATGTTAGAGGTATGAAGACAGTGTAATAGGAATACAAGGGGAGAGAGATAACTTCTATTTGAGACAGGTCTTGGAAACACAGGTAGTATTTCAACAGGGAGAGGTGAGGGAAGGTCATTTTAAGCAGATTAAAGGTGGGGATTCTTCTTCTATTTGGGACAAGGCCAGATTATAAAAGGTCTTAAATGCTAAACTAAGGGGGTTGGACTTTATCTGGAATGTATGGAGAGTTCCAAAAGGCTTTGGAATAAGATGATGACCTAAACACACATAGACCATCATATTCTTCAGTATTACATTAAAGTGGAATTTGTATTTCATTACATATTATAAATAACCCATATGTCAGATGGTAACTGTGATGGTTTGAGTCTTTTGTGGACCCCAGATAATTATATTCTTAAGCTAAGCCTTTCCTGTGCATGCAAACCTATTGTATGTAGGGCCTTTTGATTAGATTCAGTTAAGGGACCTCTCGATTAGATCACTTTTTTATAACAAATCAATTTTATTAATACATATTAATAAACATACAATTCATCCTGAGTGTTCAATCAATGGTATTTGCTATAATCACATAGTTATGCATCCATCACTTCAATCATTATTAGAGCATTTTTATAATTTCAATAATAATAATAATAAATATAGAACAGACAAACAAACAAACAAGAAAATTCCTCATCTGTCAATCCCTCTATGCTTCCCCCACTGTACATACCTGCTATTTCTGGCTATTCTATCCAAAGTGTATAATCAATGGCTTTACTGGATTAACTGTATGAACTGAGGTGAGGGAAGAGGAAGAGCTGCCATTTACCCTGCTATGTGAGAGAGGACTCCAGGATCACCCTCAGCCATAGAAAGACAGAAGAACCCCTAGAGACTGAGAGAGAGGTCGGAGACTGGAATCAGGGGAGCAGCCAAAGCTGAAGCAACAAAGAGAGGGGAGAGATGAGCCTTATGCCTGATCCTCCACAGCTGAGCTTGGGGACAAAGTGACCCTGGAGGAGAAGACAGAGACCAGCATCATTTTGCCTTGCCACGTGTCAGGAGTCCAGGATCACCGTCCACCTTTGGTGAGACAGCATCTCTGATGATGCCGTGATTTGGACATTTTCACAGCCTTAGAACTATAAGCATCTACCTTAGTAAATTCCCATTATAAAAGCCAAGCCATTTCTGGTATTTTGCATTGGCAGCCTTCAGCAAACTAAAACAGTAACTAATCAGAGAAATTTCTGAAAGAGGAGGGAGAAGTGACCAACAAACTAAAACGATAAGTGCTAGCCACCATGGGAAGATTGGCCACAGGAAGGTTAATGTGATGGAGAGTGACAGCTACTATAAATATCTGATTAATGTAATTGCAAAGATGTATTCATTTTCTTGCAATACAGTTGAACAAGGATGAATGAGCTAATGTGACAAATGAGATTAGATGAGACTTAGCTATGGAATCATCTGCCAAGGAGGAAATATAGGAAAACTCATCAAGTCAGACTGTTTTTTTTTTTGTTGTTGTTGTTCTGTTTGTTTGTTTTTTAAAGATTTATTTATTTACCTGATCCATTCCAAACGCCCCCCTCCCCATTTTTGCTGTTTTTTTGTGTGTCCATTCGCTGGGCAATTCTCCGTGTCCGCTTCACCTCTTCTCATCCTCCTCCTCCAGTCCCCACCAGGATTCGATCCCGGAGACCTCCAATGCAGGAGAGAGATGCTCCGCCATCTGCGCCACCTCTGCCCCTGGTCTTCAGAGCCCTCGGAGCATCTCGTCCTGTCCCCCCCCCTTTTACGTCATCATCTTGCTGCATGGCGGCTCCGTCGCTCACCGGCACACAGAGCCTGGCGGCTCCCAGGGCCTGGTAGCTCCCGGGGCCTGGCAGCCCACCAGCACACAGAGCCTGGCAGCCCATGCGCCCTCTCTATATATTTTTTATTTTACCGGGAGGTCCCGGGGAGCGAACCCAGGTCCCTCCACATGGCAGACGGACGCCCAACCATTTGAGCCACATCCGCCCCCAAGTCAGACTGTTTAAAAATAGATCTTTTTAAAAATAACAAAGAGCACACTGTCACCATTCTGCTTGGACTCTCTTTGGGATAAAGGCATACAACAGTACTTTGCCATTCTTAATAGATGTGACCTCTATGAATAATAAATATGATAGTGGTACCCATGTGGTTAACATTATCTATTAATGAATAGAAGGGAAAATGATATTTAAGGCGCTATCATCTGACCTAACCCTCTAAAAGCATTTTGCACCTTTCTTCCATTCCCTATATGCCAAATGAGGAATGTGGCATTTAAAGACCTGAGCTTAAGTCTGGTATTAGCATAAATAGTTTGTGTGACTAAACAAAATATTAATATATTTGAGCCATAATTTTTTCATTGATAAAATAGGAATAATGATGATAAATAGGGAAATCACAATGGGGAAAAGTGAAAATGAGACTTTTTGACTTGCAAAAATGCTAAACCTGTTTCACTTCACCATTAGACTATACCACTTTGCCTAGACAAAACAAATGCATATTCTAGAGAAAAGAGAATACTTTTAAAATATTTTTTAATGGGAGTACTGATGAATGAATCCATAGTCTGAAAAGAATTAAAGTGTAAATAATTTAAGCATTGTGTGATGATTTATTAACCAACTTACCTCAGACAATACACAAAAATTAACTTAAAATAATGAAAAGACTTAAATCTGAAAGTGAAAAATATTTTTAAAGAATTATCAAATGTCTAGAATAAAACATAATAGAAAACTCTTGGTGATCTTGGGGTTATGCAAAATTTTCTTGCATAAGAAAACGAAAAGCATGAATCACAAAAATTGAAAACTTGATAAATTGGACCTATTGAAATTAAAAACTTTTGCTCTTCAAAAGACACCATTAAGAAATGAAAAAGCAAGCCACAGAATAGGAAAAAATATTCACATTGTTGCCTGTATCTGACAACAAGCATACAGAATATATTATTTTAAATTTCCCAGAACATAAGACAACTCAATTTTTTAAAATAAGCAAAATATTTGAACATACATTTTACAAAAGCATGCATACAAATGGCAAATAAGCGCATGAAAAGATTCCCAATGTCACCAGTCATTAGGGACACACGTTAAAACTACAATGATATACCACAACAATAATATGGCTGTAAGTAAAAAGACCGATAATACCAAGTGTTGGTAAGGATGTGGAGCAACTGGAACTCATACACTTCAGATGTGAATGTAAAATATTTCAACTCACTTTGAAAAACTGGGAGTTTCTTACATAGTTATTTATGCACCTACCATATGACCCCACCATTCTAGTTCTAACTATTCAACCTAGAAAAATAAAAACATGTTCACACAAAGTGTTATACACAAATTTCATAGCATTTTTATCCACAATAGCAAAAATATGTGAAACAATCCACATGTCCATCAAATGATAAATGGATAAACAGCAGATAGTACTGTATACCCATACCATGTAATACTATTCTGTAGTAGAAAGGAATGAGTTACTGATATGATAACAACATGGATGAACCTCAAAATCTTTATGCTAATAAAAGCGAGAAGAGTATATACTGAGTGTCTCCATTTATATAAAATTCTAGAAAATGCAAACAAATTTATAGTGATGAAAATGAAGAGATGAACTGCAAAAAAGTATGAGATATCTTTTGAGGGTGATGGACATATCCTGTATCTTGATTGTGGTGGTGGTTTCTCAAGAGTAAACAACTGTCAAAACCCATGATAGTGTACATATTAAGTTGGTGTTATTTATTATATTTAAAATATACCTCAGAGTTCTTGGAAAGCAAGCTTAAATTAAATAATTCATAAATAAACTGAAAAATAAAGAACCCATTGGAGGAATGAAAATATCTTATATTAGTATTAATGAACTTAAAGAAAATAAAATACCCAAATTGACTTCAGAGAGGAAAAGGGGTAAAAAGAACCTAACAGAGTAAGAGATGTGTGAGACGAATGAAATTCCAGGAATAAAAGAAAGAGAGAATAAAGAAAGGAGCCTGCCTTGAAAAAATAGCTGAGAACTTTCCAAACTGATGAAAGACCTTAACTACAGCTTCCAGAAGATCAGCAAACCCCAAGCAGGATAAATACAAAGGAAACCACACCTATGTACATCATAGTCAAACTGATGGAACTAAAGATAAAAGAAAATCTTAAAACAGCCAGAGAAAAAAGAAAACAGCAAGAAACACTACTGACTTCACACACACACAAAATGAAAAGACAATGGAATGATATATCTTTAAAATGCTGAAAGAAAAACTACCAAACTAGAATTTTATACCAAGGAAAAATATCCTTCAGAATAAAAGCAATTCTCTGGCAAATAAAATTTAAAAGAAAAGCTGAGGATGTTCTTCAGATTGAAGGAACATGATCCCAGGTGGAACATGAAAGAGCAAGAAAGAACAAATAGCTCTAGGAAGGGTAAATAAATGGGGAAAAATAAAATATTACTAACTGTTCAAAGCAATAATAACTAAATTGTCTGAGGTTTATACATGTAGATGAAAAATATATGATAAAAAAATCAAACTAAGACATACAACAACAAAGGGATCACAAATGGATGGGAAGCTAATGAAATAAGTCCTACAACTGCTTCAGCTTACTGCCTGGAGAAAGTTTCCAGGCCACAGTGCATGGAGGGGAGAGAGCTGCAGAGAAGAGTAGTGGGAAAATTAAGCCTAGATGAAATGCTGTGGTCCCACCAAAAAAAGCTCAAAAGCTAGGCCCAAAATGTGAACCTGTTTCAAAATAAGTGAACTGCATCCCAGAACAAAGCTCAAGAATACAAGAATACAAAACTATCCAGCAACAAACAAAGTAAAATTTATAATGTCTAGCAGTTAATAAAAGATTATCAGGGGAAGCAGATGTGGCTCAACCAGTTGGGTGCCCGCCTACCACATGACAAGTCCTGGGTTCAGGTTCTGGTGCCTCCTAAAGAAGAGCAGATGCCATAACCTGCCACAACAAGCTAGATGCCACAACCCATCACAACAAGCTAGATGCCACAACCCATCACAACAAGCTAGATGCCGCAAGCCAGCAAATGCTGCAGCCTGCGGGGAGCAGATGTGGTTCAGGCCATTGGGCACTCGCCTCCCATGTGGGAGACCCCAGGTTCAGTTCCTCGTGCCCTCTGGAGAAGATGAGCAGACACAGCAAGCAAAACAAAGAGCAGACAGATGAGGGAACCATCGTGGGGGGGAGGCGGGTGGGGATAAATTAAATAAACAAATAAACAAATAAATAAATCTGAAAAAAGATTATCAGGTATGCAGGAAGCAGGAAAATAGGTTCATAATTAGGAGAAAAATCAACCAATTGATACTGACACAGAAATGGCCCAAATAATATAATTTGTAGATAAGGATATTAAAACAGTTATGATATCAGTATTCTGTACATTCAAGAAGCAAAAAAGAAAGATTGAACATGTTAAGAAGAGACATTCAAAATATTTTAAAAGAATCTAAGTGAAATTCTAGAGATGAAAACTACAATAGTAGAGATGAAAAACCCACTGAATGAGATTAGTGACAGAATAAAAGATTGGTGAACTTGAAGACATAGCAATGAAAAATATAAAGTAGAGAGAGAAAAATGACTGAAAAAAATGAACAGAGCATCAGTGAGCTGTGGGACAACTTCAAGCAGACAAATACACATGTAATTGGAGTCCCAAAGGGAGAAGAGAGAAAGATGGGGACAGAAAAAAAAATATTTGGAAAATGAACATTTTCAAAATTTAATGAAAACAATATAATCACAGATCCAAAAAGTTCAATGAATATCAAGCACAAGAAACATGAAGAAAATGACTCTGAGGTACATGATATTCTAATTGTTTTAAAACCAGTAATAAAGAGAAAAGCAGCCAGAAAAAAAAGACAAGTTACCCTTATTCTTAGAGATAAGGATGACAGCAGAAGTATTATAAAAAACAATGCAAAGTAGAAGAAATATCTTTATAGTACTGAAAGAAAAAAAAACTGTCAACCTAAAAGTATTTATCCATCAAAAATCTTTCAAGAATGAAGGCAATATAAAAACTGTTTTTAGAAATGCAAGTTAAAAGAATTCTTACTAGTAGACCTGCACTATATGAAATGTTAAAGGAAGTCCTTCAACCAGAAGGAAAATGGATACCTGTGATGGTCTAATGTGTCAGCTTGGCCAGGTAATAGTGCCCACTTGTTTGGTCAAGTAAGCACTGGGCTAATTATAATGCAAGTACATTTTGTGGACTTGAATCATCAGTGAGTTGATCACATCTATGGTTGATTATATCTACAATCAACTGAGGATATTTCCTTCAGCAATGAGTGATATCTCATCCAATAGGTTGAAGGTCTTAGAAGGAGATGTGATTTCAGCATTCAGGGACAATTCCTATCTCTACTTCAGACAGCCAGCATCTCCTGGGGAACTCATCAAGGACCTTCATCAGAGTCCCTGGCTTACAGCCTGCCCTGCTGAATTTGAACTTGTGCATCCCCAAAGGTTGCATGGGGCAATTTATAAAACATCATACTATTTACATATATCTCCTGTCATTCTCTTTCCCTAGACAACTGTGACTGATACAATACCCCATAGAAATATGAATTTATTCAAAGGAATGAAGAGCATCAAAAAAAGGTAATTACAAAGAATTTTTTTTATTATCTAATCTCTTTAAAGGCAATTGACATCTAATGCAAAGATCATAACAATGCATTATGGGGTTTATAAAAAATGTGACAGTAAAATGTATGTCAACAATAGCACAAGGACTGGTAGGGGAGAAATGGAAGTAGTAATCTAAGGTTCTTATACTAATATGAAGTAGTATTTTATCACTTGAAGCTAGGCTGTAATAAGTTAAGCATATTTACTGTAAATCCTGTAGTTAACCACTAAAATAATATAAAGAGTTACAGCAAATAAACCAAGGAAGATAAAATGAAAACAAAACAAAACAAAAAAAAAACTCAATCCAAAAGAAAGAGGAAAAAGAGAACAAAAACCTGAATAAGATAAATTGAAAGCAAATAGCAAGATGGTAGATTTAATCTCAACCAGGTCAGTAATCACATTAAATGTAATGTAAATGGTCTAGACACTCCATTTACCTAATTTGTCAGAGACTGTCAGACTGGTTAAAAAGCAAAACCAAACTGTATGCTGGCTACAAGAAACACATTCTAAATATAAATGAACAAACAGGTTAAAACGAAAAGGATGGGGGAAACTATACCATGCTAACACTAATTAACAGAAGGCTGGAGTGGCTATATTAATATCAGACAAATTAGATTTCAGAGCAAAGAATGTTACCAAAAGTACAGAATGTCGTTTCATAATGATTAAGGGGTCAGTTCATCAAGAAGACATAATATTCTCGCTGACCTGATTTTGTGGTAATCAGGGTAGGCTAAACATTCACTATAAAAGAAACCATGCATGTGTCCCCAGACCTAGCTTTTCTCCCTAGGTCTGGTTTTTAGAATGCTGGTGATAAAATAAGTCTGATTTATTATACGACCATCCTGTATGGGAAAAGACTGTAACTTTGGGTATCTTTGGTCAACCTTAAAAGATATAG
>JAQZBX010109006.1:0-10503 GCA_029593785.1 Cabassous unicinctus
ATAAATTTTTGGTTGACAGTTGTTTTCCTTCAGCACTTTAAGTATTTCAACCCTATGCCCTCTAGCCTCCATTGAGTTGTGATGAGAAATCAATAAGCACTTAATCTAATTGGAACTCCCTTGTAAGTAAAATGTTGCTTTTCTCTTGCAGCTTTCAGAACTCTCTCATTATCCTTTGCATTTGGTACTGTAATCAATATATGGTGGGGTATATTTTTTTCATGGTTATCCCTTGTGGTGATTTCTGAGCCTATTGGATTTACATATTTACATCTTCTTATAAGTTTGTGAAGTTCTCTGTTGTTATTTCTTTGAATATCACTTCTGGCCTTTTATATCATTCTTGTCAATCAGACAGACCTATAATGTATATATTGGTATATAATTAATGTTTTAGGCTATTTTCACTTTTAACATTTATTTTCTTTTTCTTCTCCTCAGCCTGATTCATTTCAAATGTCTTTTTTCAAGTTCACTTCCAGCTCTAATCTGCTTTTGAAATCCTTCTGACCATTTATTTTTTGCATTTATTGTGGTCTTCAACTCCAGTCCTATTATTTTGCTACCTTAAAATTTTTCTCTTTACTTAGACTCTCATATTGTTCATTTATTGTTTTTCTGATATCATTTAGTCTTTTACCTGTACATTCATTCACACTCTTTAGAAATTTTAAGACCTCTTTTTAAAGGACTTTGTTCAGTATGTCCACATTCTCATCTTTGACATTGGTATTTTCTGTATTTCTATCCTTTTCCTTTGAATGGACCATATTTTCCTCTTTCTCTGTTTGTATTGTGTTCTTTCGTTGCACACTGTTAATATATAAAATGTTGACTCTTGAATTTTGCCTGGGATATATTTTTTTTTTTTCATTTTTGTAACCAGTGGAGTTACAAAGGTTAGAAGATAAACATTTCCTTGGACTTCAGTCCTCCTATCAGAAGGTTTGTTTGCCAAAGGCAAATGTAGTGTGCAGGGTTTTCCTTGTCTTTTTGGGTCTCTCTCTTGTCCTGTGACTTTGCTTGTTAGTTGTTTTGGAGCTCCACTGTTTATAGGAGTTTGGTTGTCTGCTCTATTCCTTGGATATAGACTGCCCTCTCCTGAGTATTGGTAGCTGGCAGGTCTTTTTCCCAGACTGTCCACTTCTATGGTTTTTACACTGCTTTGTCTCATGATGCTTTTATGTAGAATGCAAATTCTGCTAGGAAAGTCACCCCAGGTGTGAGTTTCCCAAGTTGTTTCCCAGCCATAACAGAGCCAGGAACCAATGAAGGGGTTGCAGACTTGCTCCAATGTGTCCTGTGATGGAGGAGAGTAAAGACAACAAAATCTTCTTGCATGGCTCCCTAAAGCTGAGATTTCCTTGCCTGCCAAGCAAATGCAACATTTCACTTACTCCTCCCACAGCCATGGGGAATTCCTGCTCCTTTAAATCACCACTGCCTCTGGCCCTGTCCAGGACAGATTGAAACATTGGCTGCTACCACCTTTGTCCAGAGCAGGTTGAAACAATAACTTCCCCTAGAGTCAGTACCCAGTGAACAGAATTTGATAATCAAAAGCTCTGATCAGTGATCAGCTGAGCTTCCCCTGTTCTTGAGGAATAGGATTTTTACATCCCTTTCTGTCAGCAGCAACTAACCAGGGACTACACCCCATGGAGGTGGCCTGCTGTGAGATTGTAGGTTAGGCAACAGCAGCTGCCATTCAGAGACAGCAATTACAGTTCATTAACGATATTTAATAGCCACAACAGAAAGCAGAGGGTAGAAAGATGAGGGAGGGATAATAGATAGTTTGGAATACAAAATCAATATATAGGGAGAATGGGAAAATACTGAAGAAGAAGCACAGCAAAGAAGAGAGATGTTAGGAGCACCTAATTTTTAAAAAAATGAAAGAAAGTAGAAAGATGGGAGGAAAGAGGAAAGAAAAGCAAGTGGCAACAAATAAACAGAGAAAAAGCAATCAACCACACTGGCAAGCAGTCAAACAAAGCTAAGTGGGATAAATATTCCCTGGGGTCCCGTGGATCCTCTCAGCCTGCTTATGTTTATGCAGCAATTTCCCCACAGGGTTTCTATATGTAGGTCCTGAAGAAGCTTTTAGCTATTAAACTAAATTAAAAAGAATTTATTTTTCATTTATTAAAGGGGCCATTTTATTTATTTATTTATTTATTTATTTATTTATTTATTTATTTATTTTTTGGTGTAATACAGAACCAAAAATAAGTCCTTCTCTAGACCACCGTCTCATGGAGGATGCCCTAACTGGGCTCCTGGGAACTAATCAAGCACTTCCCAATTTGTGCATTCCCCAGGGATGCAAAAGTCTGATGTTTGTCAGTGTAGAATGCTAAAAATGGCTGACTCTGCCCTTCTGGATCAGAGCCCCTGCATCATTGGGCTGCATGTAAATGAGGTTAACTCTGCAGATTCATCTCTCCCCTCAGCCTGGCACTACTTCAAGCTGGCTTATCTGCTCCCCATTGTTATGAGGGGGTCCAGGCAGCCAGATTGACAGCTAAAATATCTCCTCTCTGCTTTCTGTCAGAACTCTCCCTCTCTTGGAGATTGCCCCTCTTCCCAGCTCCAGGGGGCCAGGGCTAATCCCTGGGCTGCTAGGTTAATCAACTCCCTCAGAAGATTAACCCCTCCCCTCCTACGCGTCCTGATTCACTGCAGCTGTTTTGTTCATCTAAGTTGCAGGGGGCTTCATTCAGGAAGCCAAATCCCCAGACAATAAAGCTCTCTTACCAGAGCTCCCCCCTCAGAAAATGCCCCCTCCCACAGGGTCAGGTCACCCAGTTTCCGGATGGACGGGAGTCGCATTTCCAACCGGCTTTTTTTTTTCCCCGTAAGAGTGGGGGTCAGGTGACTGTGTTAACCACCACATGCAGGCTTAAAACTCATGAATCTCTATGGTTCAGTCCACATGGTCGATCTGTCCAGATAGATGTCCCAAGCTTATTTCTCCACATGCCCAAAGCACAGACCCCCATGCCACACCCTGTCCAATATCTGCCATGTTCTGTGAGCTGTCCGCAGTTGCCCTCCTAATCTGACACCATCTTGCCGCCTCTCCACTACATCCTCTCTTTATCTTCTGTGTGGTCCAGGAGACATGAACTTTATTTTTAATTGAAAATTAGAATATATGTTTTTATAAAAATATGTTTGTCCAGCTCAGCAACTTGGTATTGCTATATCTGTCTTTTCACCTTTCCAAACAAATGCCATTATGTCAGTTTTCTATTCTTCCATCTCCATATAAGAATAGGAGACAAGTGGTAGGAAGTTCCTCTTATTGTTGATGATGAATCATTTCCATTTTGTGGAAAGATGGATGCTTTTTTCACTTACTATTTTGAATTCTTTATAATAAACCTTTCTCAATCTCATAAGAAAATTAATTTAAGAAGGAAGAGAAGGAGGGAAAAGGGTTGGGGAAGAGAATTTGGGTCTCTGTGAAAGGCCATTGTGCAGGGTTACCAAGACAAGGCAGGTGGAGAGTGGGAAAGACATTTCACTGCTAGTTGATAGGATTTGTCACCTTGTTGATAAATGAACGGCAATTGCTCATAGAATTTTCCCATATCTCACAATTTACATAATGATTTCATGGACTTGTCACAAGTGAATCAATTTTCTGTTTATTCAAATATTTTAAAAGCTGAAAACTGGGAAGGATGTTTTATTAGTTAGCCAAAGGGGTGCTGAAACAAAATACCATCAATTTGTTGGGTTTTATAAATGGTATTTATTTGGAATAGAAGCTTACAGTCACAAGGCCATAAAGCATAAGTTACTTCACTCAGAAAGTTTGTTGCCACATGTTGGAGCAAGATGGCTGCTGATCTCTGTACGAGTTCTGCCTTCCCCTTTGTTTGGTCCCAACATCTTTGTGTCTTTGCAGGCTCAACTACTCTACTCTCTTCAAAAAGTCAGCAGTAGACTATCAGGCTCATTCTCTTCCCAAGGCCTTTACTATGTCTCATGAAACTTTCTCTCTTTCCTCACACATGTGCTTCTCTGTGTATTTACTTCTCAGGGCATCAATACTGCAACTCTCTCCTTTGCTGTGTCATTTTATCTCTAAGTCCCCACTCACCAAAGGTGTGGGGACTCAAGGTCCTACTTACCTGGCCCAATCAAAACCCCATACTTAATTTAAGCAAGTAGAAGTGAAGCTTCTGAATCTAATATGATCTAATATGTGCAGAGGAACAGACCAGTTTACAAACATAATCCATTATCTATTTTTGGAATTCTTAAACAATATCAAACTGCTACAGCTGTGCATGCCCTTTCCCCCACATACCATCTAACTCTGCAGTGCATACCCTCCCATTTTGATTTCCTCACTTCTTTCTGGAGCTGACCCTGAGGTTGGGTCAGAGGTGGCTGTTCTCATCCAAGTTCCCCAGCCCTTGCCCTCTGACTTGGAGTCATTTTCTGATTGCACAACAAGCAGGAAGTCTGCTGCTTCTTGCTTGGAGCTGATCAAGCCTACTAGGCATTGAGCAAGGGGGCCAGGACAGATGCGGCCACAGTCAGCATTAGCCATATTCAAGGGAAAAGGACATTGGTCCAAGTCTGTACTACAGAGGTTCAGGGTCACCCCATTCCCCACTGCACCCCAATCTGCTCTGCAGGCTACATGTCCAATCCACCACACATAAATGCAGGGAGTGGGAACCCACCCCATTCCCCAAGGCAAATCACAGAAGGTCAGCCTGAGCTGCTGTCCTGAGAGCAAGAGAGCAAGGATGAGCAGACATCCAACACTGGTCCTTCCTTGTCACTCAAATTTTGTGGGTCTCTTCCTGGCCCTTCCCCTCTCAGGGCCTCCATGTCCTCATCTGTAAATGAGAGTCTAGGGCCCCACATGTCTGACATTTGTAGAAATGTAATACAGCCAGAAGCAGGCATTTGTTGATTCACTGTCTCTGGCCTAATAGACCCTTCAATAAATCAGGACATGCAAAAAATGCCTAGAATTAAATTCATGATCATCTTTGGAAATGGTTATTATGAAAAGTAAAATAATATTTTAATTACAGGTCTTTCTTTGTTTAAAAATTATTTCAAAAGAGTTTTGGCTCTGGAGCCCTAACTCTAATCCTAAAATCGTTGGGCAAAAATAAGATATTAAAAGAGTAAGGGGATTTATTTTTCTTTTTTTATCCTTATTATTACTATGAACAATTTAAATAATCAGGGAGTATTGTTAAGTAAAATGATTCAGGGGAATAGCTGCAGTTCAAGTGGTTGAGTGCTTGCTTCCCACATAGGAAGCCCTGAGTTTGGCTCCTGGTGCCTCCTAAAGACACAACAAAAAAGAAACAACAAACAAATAATAAAACCAACACAGGAGATGCAATGTGTTTCAGTGGTTTAGCACCAGCTTCCCACATACAAGGTCCTAGGTTCAATCCCTGGTCCTGGGACCTCAAAATCAAAACAATACAAAGTCCCTTACCTGGCTGTTCAAGTCACCAAAATTCCTCTATCTTTTTTATTTCCATGAATACAATAACACCAGTTTTCTATTTCATTAATATACCAAACTCTCCTAACTGGCATTGTCTTTCACAGTGATCCTTTAAATAAAATACCTACCAACAGCAAAAAACATCTGAAAAAAGTTTGGGTTTCTACCTCCATCCTTATCCTCATCAGGTCTAACAGGGATGCTTAGGCCCAACATGACCCTGTGGCCACCACATGGCATTTATCTGCATCTTCTGCCCAATGATCAGCTGTGAAAGGGGGGACTGAGTATCTGGGGAGTCTAGGAGGAACCAGGACCCCATAGAGGACACAGGGAACTGCTAGCCGTCCACAGGGAACTCAGAGAAGAAGACCACTTGGGGGGCTGGTAAGGAAAGACAGAATGAGCATGATTCTGCTCATCAAAATATCTTTTGCCCTGAGATGAGGAAGGGACAGGTGCGGTAGGGAGTAAAAAGACAGGAAAAATGGGAAATGACTTATACACTGTCATCTTTCCATGAAAATAAAAGCAGGTACAATTGTGTCAGAGCAACCAACAACAGAGTGGTACAGAAGCCATGTTGTGGACCTTTAAGTTAATAAATATAGACATATATAAAAAGGTAGACATCAATGCTAATGTGAGTGTATCTATAAGTAAATATATCCACAGTTAGTTTGGTCCTCACTGGCCATGGGGCCTATAGCCAGCCTTATTTATGCAACTGTCTGAAGTAGGAGGCAAGGGTGGGGCCTGGAGACCAGGGCAGAAAGTGTAACAAGAGACCCAGGTGGGACTTTGCCCTGATTAAGGAGTCCCAGAGAGAGTTTACCTTAGAGAAGTCAATTGGTATTTTTAAAAAATCAGGAAGCCATTATAAATCTTGACCTAGAATTGACTCTTAATAAACAAGCACCTACCTACCAAGAGATGCAAGGCCTTCCAAGTGGTGTATTTAACTCTTATGACCATTGTCATTCTGTGCACCAGCCCTTGGGGATGCAGACCTAAGAGGAGAATTCCCTGGAAAGAATCCCTCCACATTGGGAAACCCTCATCCAACATAGGGGCAGGGACAAATGCATTTGTTGTAGAGACTTAGCATTGTTGGTAATATTGAGGAGTCATCGCAGACATAGTAGCTTTAAAACTCTCAAAGCTGGCTTGCCTAGCTGGCTCTTTCATAGAAAAGCCTCTTGAGAAAATACCTATGGGGAATTTAAGTTGCTCTGGGGTCTTTGGGGCACAGCCAAACTCCAATACTTACACATGCAATTGCCTTAAAATTAGCCCAATAAGCCCTTTTTAGCCATTTAATGTTAACTGTCTTTGCATACCCAGGATACTGGCCTAACGTAGGCTCTCAAATTGTAGGCTAGGCTTGCTGTTTTTAATGCCCCAAGAGCCTTGGCCCCCTTGCCCTGCTTCCCCTTCAGGGGTCTCCATCCCACCTGTGGCCTCAAAAGTTTTTCTGCAAGTGTCCCCACCTGTAAAGCAGTGAACACCCTGCCCCCTATGAATAGATTGTGTGTTCTTGCCATCTAGGTATTATGTCTCCTTCTGGGGCGACCCCAAAATCCTCCATTTAAATTCCCTACAGCTGCTCATTCTGCTAAAGTGCTTCCTGTTGGGAAGCGGGAGTGGCTCAGTGGATAGAGCCCCCGTTTACCATATGGGAGACCCTGGGTTTGCTTCCCGGGGCCTCCTTGTGAGGGCAGGCCGGCCCACGCAGTCTAGTGGGCTGATGCAGCAAGTCCTCACAACAGGAAGCGGGTGTGGCTCAACCGATAGAGCCCCCGTTTACCATGTGTGAGGCCCCGGGCTCGTTTCCCGGGGCCTCCTTCTGAGGGCAGGCCGGCCCGCGCGGCACAAGGGGCTGATGCAGTGGGACCTCACAGCAAGGGGAACATAAGCAGGCACAGAGAAGACACACAGTGAATGGACACAGCAAGAAGAAGCAGCAAGGGGGGGATAAATAAATAAATAAATAAATAAATCTTTAAAAAAAATAAATAAAGTGCTTCCTGTGGTCCCTGAGCATGTGAACTGTGGTGTTTCCTTTCTGACCCCAAAGGGGCTTTGCCTTATGTTCCTCTGCTTTTTCTTAGTTGCTCCAAGGGTAGAGAGGGTGGGTGTGGGATGGAAGCAGTGTCCTGGCCCCAGATTTGGAGAGGGAAGGGTCCCAGTTGGAACATGTGCTTGCGAGTCTGGAAGAAGGAGCAGGAGGCAGGGAACATCCTCCCTGCACCCAGACTCCTCTGTCCACATTTTATCCCTGCTTAGGCTTTGGGGCCAGACTTCAAATGTGACACTGGGAACATCATGATCAGACATCTGTGACATAGCACCGGTCCATGACTACATGTGACCATCCTGCCCCCCAGCTTCTTGGCTCCCTTGGTGGAGGCCCTGCCCTCTCAGAGCCCTCCATTCCTCCTGCCCATCAACCCTCCACCCTGTCCTTTCAGGAAATGCCCACAGAGATCTAGAACTTTCATCTGGCTAGAAGCTAAATGTTTGCCTCCATGCCAGTGATTCTCAAATGGGACTAGGAAAACTGAGGAATGGGATTTGTCCAGACTGGGAAGTTTCCCAGAGGCCCTGCCATTTTTAACCTGCTACCTGGGGGTGGGGTAGTTGGAAGAAGTCTTTGAGTGGAGAGGAGTCTGTGGCTATATCTGAGGCTTCATCTACACTGAAGCTTCTAGATTCAGAAGGTCTGCATTTGAAAGAACTGAGTAAAATCTGCTAGTGAGTTTAGGAACAAAGGCTAGGGATTGCATCTTAAGTGATTAACCAAGCATGAAATCATCTACAGGAAATCATTCACTGATAGATCTTGGTAAGAGCCACCTCCAAGAACCAGCACTAAACTCCCTGACATCCTTTCATGTAAGCTCAGAAGATTCCTGTGGAATAACCAAAGGAAGCTTGGTCTCTACAGGTAAGCAGTTTCTAATCTGAATGCCACCAGGAAGGACACCTACCTCCTCAGGTGGGTACCTTTCATAGGACATGTGAGTATGTACTTCCATGAGTGATATCATCACTGGCTAATTCTCTTCTATAAAAGTGGGAGTTTACCGGGCCCTCAACTCTGAACAAATTTACAAATACCTACTAAAAGCCAGACAATATTGGGGCTGAAATTCAATGGGTATTTAAGGCAAAGTGTCCATGGTGGCAAAATATTTGGAGATGAGACTTTTATCCAGGAACTGCCCTTCCATATATCTCTGCTTTGGGATCTGACTCTGAGTGAGAAAGTCCTGTGGAGGCCTGTGGAAGGAGGATGGCAGGGGAAGACCACAGGATGGATGGCCAATAGCCACTGTGGCTAATGACACCCTTGACCTGAGGATGAAGAGAAAACTGATCCCTAGATCATGGGGAAGGGCAAATGGGAACAATCTGTGATTTTATGTATACAATTGCCAGAGTTTCTGTTTACTCCAGGAAAGGTGTTAAAGCATCAATAATCATAGTGCAGAAAATAAGAGCAAATGAGCCCACCACCAGGCGTTGCTGTTGTATAAGAATCGTTCCAATAGTCAATTCCCAGATCAGCAGGGGACTGGGCTTTTAATGCTGCAGGAGGAAGCAGGGATGCTTCAGGAAACGGACTGTGTGGGTCCCTGTAAGGTGGCTGCCTGGGCCTGATCTGTGACTGATGTGAGATAATCTGATCCTGCTGATAGCTCACCTGGCACAAGCCTTATTGGTAGTAGGAGACTTGGTTGAGCCAATAACTTGGGCAGAGGGGTTTCCTAGTAAAAAAAGGTTCCATGACTGTGTCAAAGGGGCCTCCCAGAGCAGGAGATGCACTCCAGGACTCTTATCTCAATACTGAAAGAAACACATCATCTCCATCTTTTTAAGTAAAAACCTGGCCTTATGAATTGTTTGCCTGTTGGCATCTGCCTTGGCTATCAGCCAGCTCTGAAGAGGCCTGTCTCCCTCCTTTTGTATGTAAATATAGGAGGGGCTCTCTCTTTTTTACTTTTTCTGGGATGAGAGGTGCCACTCAGACCCCATACTATGCTTACCAACCAATCTGCCCTTTCTTTTCACTCTCTTTTTTCCACTTGTTGATGACCATATTAATTTTTTCCAGTTTTAGTGACTAAGAACAAAGCTGCATAAATATTTTCATACAGGATTTTATGTGTAAATAATTTCCATTCATTTGAGTAAATATGTACAAGTGAGGCTACAGGACTATTTCTTAAGTGTACTATTTACTTTATAAGAAACTGGTATTATCTTCCAAAGTGGCTGTATTGTTTTGTATTCATATGAGTAATAGAAGTGAGTTCCTGTTGTTCTACATTCTTGCCACCTTTTGGTATTCTCATTATTTTTTTCAAGCTAGTGTGTTGTGGTATCTGATGAAATACTAATTTGCAATTCACTCATGATTGATATTTTGAGTTTATCTTCAGATATTATTTTCCATCCATATATCTTTTTAAAAGGTACTCTTAATATCATTTAGGCATTTTAATTGGAATGATTGTATTCTTAGAGTTGAGTTTTAAGTGTTCTTCATATATTCTGGGTACAAGCTCTTAATTAGATACAAGATCTACATATATATTCTGTAAATCTGCTTGTCTTTTCTACTGTCTTTGTCTAAAAAAGAAGTCCTTAATTTAAATCTAATCAAATTAATCAATTTTTGTTGTTGATGTTGTTTTGATCTTCCTTGTCCTCTTGAACAAATATTTAAGTATTGTTTGAGTCTCTAATCAAGTAAATCTTGAGTTTTAGTTTCTAGTTTGGACTCCCTTTCAGGACCTTTTTTGACATTTCATGTGGTAATGAAAATTTGTGATTCCCACCAACAACACTCATTGGCAACCTTCTCTTTCTGTCTAGGGCAGAGGTTTTTAACCAGGGAGTCCATGGACCCCAAGGGGTCCATTGAAAGATTTCAGAGGGTCTGTGAGCTTGAATTAATTTTGAAGAATTCTAAAATTTAAAGACATGCCAATGGTAAGTAT
>JAQZBX010109007.1:0-10503 GCA_029593785.1 Cabassous unicinctus
TTGGGCTCATTGGATGGCTTTGTGCTCACTCGCATCATCATGTCCATTCCCTTCTGCAGATCCCGGGAGATCCACCACTTCTTCTGTGAGGTCCCTGCCATAACGAAGCTCTCCTGCTCTGACACCGCACTTGTGGAGACATTATGTACCTGTGCTGTGTCCTCATGCTCCTTATCCCTGTGACAGTCATTTCAAGCTCCTACTTTTTCATCCTGCTCACAATCCGTAGGATTAAGTCAGCAGAAGGCTTTTGCCACATGTTCATCCCATATGACTGTGCCCATCCTATTCTATAAAGCTGCCATCTACAGCTATATGCTCCCCAGCTCCTACCACACACCACAGGAGGACATGGTGGTATCTTTCTTTTATACCATACTTACACCTGTACTAAACCCTTTAGTCTACAGTCTTAGGAATAAGGATATAACAGGGGCTCTGAAAAAATTTTGAATTTGAGTCTTGTCTCTGAAGAAACTATAAAGTAGTAAATTTATGTAGTAACTATTTTTTTTCTTTCTCTTTACACATGAGAATTTTAGAATCATGTATCAGTGATAGTCCTCAGAATCTAGTGCTACGGTGTTGCATCTCATTGCCATAGCTTTTTAAGAGAATATTTCCCCATAAAGGAAAGCTCTTCATTATTACACTGATTCTCCATTCAAAATGTTCTGTAATATTATATTTTATTAATGCAGCATTCACTGAGATTCTGTCAGAAAGATATAATGAAAATATTTAGAGGTAAATTTCATGCTGTGTGCAACTAATGCTCATAAGAGAGAGGGATAGAAAGTGAGAGGAGAGAAACTATGGTGTTACAATATTAATTAATATTAACAATAAATGAGTCTGGTGAAAAGGTATATTGTGTTCTATGTACACATTCATTCTACATTTCTGAAATATTAAAATAATTTCCACATAAAAATTATAATATCAGACTTTACTCTCCTCTATTGAGCTCATACTCTTTATATGGTGGCAGTGTATTTAACTTAATATCTTAGGAAGCATGGTCACTTCCACATGCT
Source organism: Cabassous unicinctus (assembly GCA_029593785.1). Lineage (NCBI taxonomy): Eukaryota > Metazoa > Chordata > Mammalia > Cingulata > Chlamyphoridae > Cabassous > Cabassous unicinctus. The sequence goes on from JAQZBX010109007.1 coordinate 1,038, forward strand.
TATTCATTACTAAAAAATCCAGTTATCTGCACACATTGTGGACTGCTACCTTATTCCACATGGTGCAACCCTGAAGTCATCCAGTGGGTATGAATAGTCTGCAACTGTTTGTATCATGTGGTAGATATAGGACCCAGGATTGCATTAGTGAATGTGGGAAAATATTTATCCAGCATGGAAGGATAATTTGGGGAAGGTTCCCTCCATGAGATGACATCTAAGGTGGCTTTGAAGTTGTGATTAAGTTATCAAAGAAGAAAGGATACTTCACAAAATATTCAATCCCTCATTTATTCAACAAATATTTCTTATGCTACTTTATAATCCAAAATCAAACCTAAATGAGATTAAAAGCTGAATAAATCATGGTTACTGTCCCCAAAACATTTGAACTGTTGTGTAATTGTATATGCAATTGGGTGCAATAGAGAACACAAATTTCTTTGACATCATATGCAAAATTATCATTCATAATAAGGTATCACTTCTATCCGTGAAATGTGATTTGCCAACAAAAAGAACAACAAAACGGCAGCTGAGTGAGATCCCTGGAGCAGAATGTTGAAATTGACTCCATGATACCCTCAGATAAGCACAGGAGGCTGGGATTGTAGAGGCAGGGGTGGGAGGGGCATGTTCAGTTATATGATGCCAGAGAAAAGGCACAGCAAGAGCAAAAGATCAAGAGTTGACCAAGAAAAACTGGTGAATCTTCTAGTGGCCTGTTCTTTCTTGCTTCAATTTATGGCTCCATTTCTCGCCCTTTTGTGACCCAGGGTTTTACAACCAGTAGTGAAATTATTACATTTTCATTTTAGAAATATCACTTTAGTGGTAAAAGAAAGGAGAAGTGAAAGACTAGAAGCAAGGAGACCAGAAAAGAGACAATGGTGAGCCGACTAATGTTGAGGAAAGTCCCCACAAGGACAGAGATATTTGGAGTTAAGTGGAACCTTGTTAAATCTGTTAAATTCATATATATGGTTGTATAGCTATCATTTTCAAATTGGCTACAACCAGCTCGAAAAATCAGGTGATTTCAAAATTAAGTTTCCCTTTTCCCATTGATACTTTCAATATTTTCATGACTGTAAAATCCAAATCTTGAAGTGTTTTAGTGAAGATGTTGGAAAACCAGTTTCCAATAATTTGATTGCAGTCTAAACAAGTGAATAAGATATGCACATATTTTTAAATTTAAAATAATTTAGAAGTTTTTTTTATGACTATTCATTTTGCTGGTCTATAATGATAAACCTGAGATATGGGGAACAGATTGTAAGTTGTTAGATTTTGGAACCATATTCTTCCAAAAATGTTGGTTTGTCTGTCCCATAATGAAGAAACTGAATTACTTTATCCACAAAAGCAATTAGAGAACTGTATTTTGAAATCAATATTCAAATTTAGGTATAAAGTCGCACTTGTTTAGATCTATAAGTTTGCAACATTTTTCATAAATCATATGATATCTTCAATGTATTCAAAGGATAAAGTTTGGTGAAACAGAAAATCTAAACCATTTTTCTAGGGATAGCATAGAAAATGAGGCCTAATAAGCAAGATTAGATGCATTCACATCCACATAATGTAGTTTTAATATAGCCTTTTATCCCCTCTTTCTTATTTAGTAAATAAATGCTTTCTGTATCCATTATTCTCAAAGTTCTGAAAATGTAAACACTTAATGCTCTAACTAGGAGGACCCCCTGAAGTTGTAAAATGCAAACGATAATTTTTAATAAGAAAATGAAATATTGAACTGCAAAATGTTTTTTTTTTTATTTAGTATACTATCTTGAGTATTTTGCCAATTCAGAATATGGAGAATGAGTCATATTCCATAGGATGGATTTGTTATCAATTTTTAAATAGTCTGTTATTAAGATCATGGGGCTTTTATGAATCTTGATGATTATTGTTAAAAACAAGTGTCTTGTTCATATAATTTTCTTCACATATGTAATTATCTTTCCAAGACTGTTTCCAGGAACAGAATTACTAGCTAATGACAAACATATTTTTTTGAAAACTCTATGCAAAGTGCCAATTTGCATACTATTAAAAACTAGGCCAATTAATCCATTAGCCAAGACAGAGGACCAATTCTCATTTTCTGATTGTGTTGCATTGTCTCTGTCCTACTCCCAATTGCCTGTCTATCTGCCATTCCATGTCATGTCTGTTCTGTGACTCAGGTAAGGATTATTTGGCCTTTTGTATATTGCATGATTTGACCAATGAGAGATCATGTCAGGAAATTGGAGGGTAAGAGTAGCCTGAGATCTGGGTATTTCCTCCATCACCAATTTCATTCCAAGACTGATACTGGCAGTCACTGAGTATATCAAACTATGACCCTAGATATTGCCAGGGTTCACACTTCCCTGCAGTTAAAACTTCTTTGAATCCAAGAAATGCGGCTCTTTTCATTATCCATCAGGCCAAAGCCTGGAGATAACTTCCCCTTGTTACTGGATTTGAGTGATTCTCCATTTCTTGATGATTTTACTTAACCCTGACCATTTTTTTAGGAAGTACCGGGATTGAGCCTGGGATCTTGTTCATGGGAAGCCGTTGCTCAACCACTTGATCAACATCTGCTGCCTCCTGCCCATTTTTAAGCCCTCATTAATCTCTCCCTTTTCTGCGTCATCCCTGATGTAATCATTCATTTATTAGCTATACTTTGGAAATATGTACCAATATTATTGTTTCCTTTTAGATTCTATGTTTGGATATACATTTCTCTCATTAATAGTGATATAGCATGTTTTTATATGTTTATATATGAAATTTTATTCCTCAAATTTTGAATTAACCATCTCTAAAATTTGTCTATTTCTTGACTGGATATTTTGTGTTATATATGACATCCAAAATACCAAAAGGAAAATGTAGGACCTGAGTAGAAGTTATGTCAGGGCCCAGATCAGACCACTGCCAGAGACCCAGTGAGTACACAGTAGACACTAGTTTATCTAAGTTTACCTTCTATCCCTCTACTTTAGAGCATATACAATCCCCAAAATGTTCATGGGAAAGAAGTAGGAGTAGACCTAGGACTATAATTGTGTGAACACTTCTCATAAATGGTCTAAATCATCAGAGGCTAGTTACATTAGTGAGCCTAAGATATCATGACCTGGTAAATTTGAAGTTAACTTTTCCCATCCCAGGTCTGTTGTATTCCAGCAAAGTCAAGGCTTTGGAGAATAAAATGATTCTTTAAAGAAAATATCACACAGTGACTCATTCTTCCCACCCTTTGCTGGAAAGAATAAAAATTGAAAGTAATGTATATAACTCAAGGACATTTTTCTTACATATGCGTATCAAAATACAGACATTTATTTTATGTATATTCAAGAGATAAAGGAGCTCTGACAACAAATCCCAAAATATATAATGCTCCCAACACAGAAGAATACCATTTCTAACCCATATAAAGCCTGAATCAACTGCTGTTATTGATAGGGGACTTTCTTCTGCATTGTTATGTAGATACTCAAGCTCCTGACATAATTTTTTTCTGTTATCATCCTTGCTTTATTTCCAATTTAATATGATCATTCTACACATAGATGTCAGAAGGAAAAAAAACATGGAAAAGAGTTTTTGGGAGATTTTGTTCACATTTATTTTGTTCAGGAAAGGTCACATGGGAACACCTAAGTACAAGGGAGGCTGGGGAAAGTGGTTGAGCTCAGAGCCTGGAAAGAATAGGTAGAAGTACAGTGGACAGGAATCCAGTCTCTCCCACCTTCTTCCAATTCACATTCATGTCATAATTCTGCCTAGATTGTTCTAAATCTATGTGTTCAACTAACCTTGCTGTTTTCAGATCTTCCTATCTTTTCAGGAACAAATAAAGTTCAATTTACTGAATCATATTAATAACTTCATAATTCTCTATACAATTAAATAATTTATAAAAATTTCATTTAATTTATTAATTTATGTACTAAAAGAATGCCAGATTTCTCTTATTTTGTCAATTAACAAAATATTATAAAGTATACCTCTATCATACTCTTTGTGTATGCATCCATTAACATGGTGAGTAAGATTTTTCTCTTGGTATATAGTTAATGTGGAAATTTTTGTTTTTGTTAAGTAGTTTAAGGATTTTTAAAATTTTACTAGATTCTGAAAAAAATTTATTTTTGAAATTTTATTTCCTTCATTTAATTGAGAAATATTTATGAAGCGTTAAAATAGAAATTAATTGTTATGTATCTGGGAGTTAAACAATGAGCAAAACCGAAAACCATATACTTGGCTAAATGGTTGGTATGTGTTTCAATTTTTATTTGATTTTCTCAGTTGTATGCTTTTCACTGATTTTTATTAATTCTTCCTTATTAATGAACACAGTAAATAGTATGGATGTTTTCTTGAACATAATTTTGGCTCTTTTTCATAGGGTAAGTATGTTATTTATTTATTACTATTACTTTTGAACTTATAAGTCTATCTATTTCCAGATTGGACTACCTTTTTTTAACTAACAAAGATTTTAAAAGTGTTTAAAAATTTCATTGCATCTGTATATATTTTGTACAATATATTTTTTTGTTTAATTTTCTGTGGCCTGAGAATATAGTCTAATTCATACTTTGTGGATTTCACTGATATTTACAATAATGAATATCAGTGAAATATCCTTTGTGGGAAATTCATGTTTTCATCAAGCTTGTTATTGCATGTTTCAAATTCTGATAGCCATTTCTGCTTCCAGGATAATTCTGCTTTCTACTTTCAAAACAAGAAGTAGAGTGAAAATTCTTCATAGAAGAGGATGAAGTAACTTCTTGTTTTTAAACAAAAGTACTCAGGAATTATTGTTACAGAAAAGCTTAGGAAAATGCACAATAATGGACAATTGCCTGTGTGATTGTCACAAGGTATGCAAGAGTCTATCTTTATGTCTTCAGATTGAAAGATAAGAAGTTTGAACATATTGAAACAATAAGTTTGATTCTTTAGCCTTCTCAATTTTACCCTGTTCCATAACAGATGATAAAATAAAGTAAAATAAAATAAAATAAAATAAAATAAAATAAATAAATAAACAAATAAATAAAGATAGATAGACAGTGTCATAGGTTCAAAAAAAATCTGCTGGGCATAATGAAGATGTAATTGTTTGACCACTATATTTTTGGTCCTCTAGCATTGGAAGAAATAGATTGAATAGACCTTCCAATTTGTTCTAGGATACTTTAAAGATCCAATTATGGAATCAGATAATACAACATTGGTGATAGTTTTCCTTTACCTGGCACTTCTCCCTAACATCTGCCACAATGGGGACCTGGATTAAGTGTTTCCATTATCACAATTCCCATCATCATCATTATCATTGCAGCTTGCAAATGCTTTTTGTTCAGTATCCCCATGGACAAACCTTAATCAAAACCAATCTCACTAAAATGGGCTTCTTTCTTTTTCTTTTCAAGATTGAGACACATTTCTCTCTCTCTCTTTTTTCCAAAGGGTGTGCTAAATATCTTTCCTCGACCCACACACCTAATGTGTAGGATGACCATGCAATGTATTTTTAAGCCAGGTTAGTTTTGAGGTTGAAATTGTTACTATTAAGTCTAAACATGAGGAATCATCACCCTGCTTAGGACGAAAATGTGGCCATCTACAAACCTATGCCTGACTCACTCTTCATGAACTATGGCATTTTTATACTGACATCTTTCTACCACTGTGGGGATCTTAAATCCCCTTAATCCAAACAATTGATATTAATTTCCTCTTTGTGTCTCTGTGGTCCACTAGCCTACAAGCTCCCAGTATCCTTCCTTGTAGGATAAAATATTTAAGAGTGTTTGCTCAATAGGACAGCTTCTCTGTTTCTGTCATTGTAGGGGAATGCCCTCTACATCCCTATCTTTTTTCATGTTTTCCCAGCACTGCACCCCCCCTTTAACTAGACTGTAATGTTGTATATATGACAGGACCCTTTCCTCTACCCAACACTGCAAAACACCACCAGGTTCTCTGTGTGTGCCATTAGATTTCCTCTAGGCTAAAGACCCTCCTTTGCAGCCAAGAAAAGAGGTGGGATCATTCAAATGTATTTACATAGTGAATTACTGAAAATGAATGCCATTTTGGATCATGTTTAGATGAAGTTAAAAAAAAAAACACTTTAAATTTCACTTAGATAAAAATCTGAAATATTTTTCCTGAATTCTCCTGCCCTCTTCACCTTTCCAGGATCAAATTTCCTTCTCCTGATTAATTCCAACCTCACTGTCTCCTCACAATTACTAGAATACATCAAAATCTTTCTCCCTTTGATTTTCTAGCATGCTACTTCTGCCTTTGTGTTGTCTCCCCAGCTGACTTCCTCAACCATACCCACAGAGGCGTACAGTCTTGCCACTGCTGGCCTTCTTGACTCAGTGCACATAAAAAGAATGTTTCTGAATTTAAAAATAGTCCCACAAAATCTGGCATATAGTAGCACTGAGTGCTACTATATATACAAAGTAAGGGAAACTTTTGTAGAGCTTGTGAAATCTTTAGCCTTAGGATTTGTTATGAGTAAAGACATAGTAGAATAGAAATTGAATAGTTTTGAGAAAAACTGCACAAAGTACACAAGAGTTGTAAGATGAATTAAAAAATATCCTTATTATTACAATATGGACATTACATAAGTTTTGCTTTATCTTTCCATATTTTCTCCCAAAATGAGTGCTTTGTTTATCTATTTTTCACTCTAAACTATACTATTTGAAGATCATTAAAATCTTGAGTTTGAAGTTACTATTAGATTGAAGAATTAATGTTGATTAGGTGGAATAAATAAAGGAGGTTTGTATTTAAACACACCAGGCTTGGGTTTCAATTCTACACATGCCAATTAAAATCTAAAGAGCTGTGTAATATTTGAGAGTTTTCCAAAGTCCTCAGAGTTTCCCTTGCTTCACTATTTTTTCATTTACATTTTTAATTTTTCATTATACAACAGAACATCATGTCACAGCTACCTTAACTAAAATTAGCTTCTAATCATCTTTCAAACTATTGTTCAATTGTCTTTGCTTCTCAGAAGACTTTCCTGTTCCTTGTTATTTGCTTACTTCCTAGTAGGTATATCAGTTGTAATTATACATTCATCATTAACTAATAAGTAATTAATGATATTGCCATTAAACTGTAAATGAGAATAGTTCTTTTTCTTTTTTATCTTCTTCTCCTGTTCTTTTTCTCTCTCTCTTTTTCCTTTTCCTTCTCTTTCCTCTTCCCATTCTTCTTCTACTTAATGTTTTATGTTCAGACCCTAGCACAGTGTTTCACATAGTCAGTACTCCATATATTTTTAATGATTTAATTAATCATACAATTTTGCCTTGGCAACTTGTGGACTCCAGCAATATCTACTTCCAGTTAATGCCCATGTCTTTTGTTCATCATGATTTTTTAAAATATATTTTTATTACAGAAGTTGTGAACTTACAAAACAATCATGCACATGTATGGAATTCCCATACAACACCCTTTGATCAACACAACACAATGTTCAGGAACATTTGTTGCAGATTATGAGATAATATCTGACAATTACCAGAAACTATGATCCATAAAATACATTTGGCATATTTTTTCCATATCCCCTATTATTAACACAGAACATCTTTGTCATTGATGCAAGAAAATTAAGTATTGCTATTAACTATGGTCCATAAGTTATGTTAATTGCACTTTCCTATTCTTCTCCAAATTCCAACCATTAAGCAATAGTGACGTAAATCCATTCTAGTTCAAAAAAGAACATTCTTGTATTTGTACTGTTACCACAATTCTCATCCACCTCTGGTTCACTGTATTATTTAGTCCCTAGATTATTCTCTAGCTTAATTTCAGTTGACATTTACATCACTAGACTACCCTTTTCAGCCACAACCCCATTTATAGAGCAGCTGCATTAATTCTATTCATTAAAATGTGTTACCATCAACTCTATCCAATTCCACACTTTTACAGTAAAGTTAATTAAAATTTCAACACACATTAACCATATGTAAACCTTTTCAGCCCTCCTCTTATCTCCTAATAGCCTATAATCTAGGTTTTAACTCTATGTATTTATTCATCATATTTAATTCATATTAATGGGACCATGTAATAACTGTCCTTTTGAGTCTGCTTTATTTCACTCAGCATAATGTCTTCAAGATTCATCCATGTTATCATAAGTGTCCCAATTTAATTTCTTCTTACAGTAGCATAGTATTCCATCATATGTATATACCACATTTTGTTTATCAGTTCATTGGTTGGTGGACACTTGGGTTGTTTCCATCTTTTGGCCATTGTGAATACTTCTATGAACATTGGTGTGCCAATGGATGTTTAAGTCACAGTTTTCAGTTCTTCTGGATATATTCACAGTAGAGGAATTGCTGGAGCATATGGCAGTTCTATATTTAGCTTCCTGAGGAACCACCAAACTGTCTTTCACAGAGGCCCCACCATTTTTCATCCCCACCAAGAGTGCAGGAGTGTTCCTATTTCTCTGTATCTTTTCTAGTATTTATTGTTTTTTGTTTTTAAAATAATGGCCATTCTATGTGGTGTGAGATGATAGCTCATTGTAGTTCTGTTTTGCATTTCCCTAAGAGTTAGTTATATTGAACATTTAAATCTATTGCCCATGTTTAAATTAAATTGCTTGCTTTTTTATTGTTGGGTTGTATGATTACTTTATATAACATGCATGTCAAAGGCTTACCAGATATGTGGTGCCCAAATATTTTCTTCCATTGAGTGAGCTGCCTTTTCATCTTCTTGACAATATGCTTTGAATAACAAAAATGTTTAAGTTTGAGGAGGTCCCATTCATCCATGTTTTCTTTCATTGCTCATGCTTTCAGTGTAAGGTTTAAGAAGGCACCACCTATAAGATTCTTGACTGGCAGTTTCCCTCTTGCATTATCTTAAATATATCCTACCACTGCCTTCTTGCCTCCATGCTTTCTGATGAGAAATTGTCACTTGAACTTATTAGGCATCCCTTGTATATTGTACATTGCTTTTATCTTGCTGTTCTCAGAATTCTTTGTCTTTGACATTTGACATTCTGATTAATATGTGTCTTCAACTTGGCTTATACAGATTTATTCAGAAGGGAGTATGTTATGCCTCTTGGATACAGATATCTATGCCCTTCAATAGGGTTGGGAAATTTTCTACCATTATTTCTTCAAATATACCTTTTGCTTCTTTTCCCATTCTAGGACATACATGACACATATGTTTGCACCTCACTTGTCATCATCTAGTTCCCTGAGACCGTGTTCAATTTTTTCTATTCTTTACTTCATGTATTATTTTGTATGTTCACTTTCAAAGGCCATGATTTCAGGCTCACTGATAGTTGCTTATGCCTCTTCAAATCTATTGTTACATGTCTCCAGTGTACTTTCTTTTTTTTTTTTTT
>JAQZBX010109008.1:0-10503 GCA_029593785.1 Cabassous unicinctus
GTGCCTTGAAAGAAAATCTTGTCTCCTGTAGCCACAGACTTGAGATATCTGAGAATCAAACCCAGACTCTCATTGTATGAGTAGCAGAATTACAGAGGAAACTAAAATCTCAACCTCGCAGGGTTTCTGCAATTAAAGTGAAGGCATTGATTGGAAAGGAGTGGAACCCCGAGGATTGGGACAGAGACATATGGGATGATGATAATATTGGTGGGGACATTGGAACCCTACATTCTGCTGAGATTTTACCAGATAAACCTGCCATGGCCTGCCCTGTGGAGACCACACCTTGTCAACCTTGTGTCATCCAGCCTCCAGCCTGCCCCAGGGAGTCCAGACTTCCTTCCATCCCTGAAGTGGGTACCAGCCAAATGGAAGCCTGCACTGCCCAGCCTCTGGCCTGCCCCAGGGAGTCTGGACCTCCTCCCAGCCCTGAGGCAGGTACCAGCCAAACTCCAGCATGCACTACCCAACTTCCAGTCTGCCCTGAGGAATCTGTCTTCCAACCCCTGCCTGAAGAGATTAATCCTGTCTCACCAGAAGAAAATGCAAAGGAATGCCCTGAGGTCAGTAGCCTGCAAGACATCTCTAATCCTTCTTCTTACCCACACTCCCCACCCCTCTTGTCTTCGAGACCCATTACTAGACTAAAATCACAACAAGCCCCCAAAGGTGAAATACATGGGCAGTCTACTAAATTTCTTCTGGATCTGTATAAGCAGAAGAGTTCTAGGTCAAGTGTACAAAATCCTAACACAAATTACAGACGCAGAGAATCACGGCCCCTTAATCAATTCCCAGACTTGAGACAGTTTACAGACTCAGAACCCCTTGAATGAGGAGAAGGCCAGGTCCCCTTGGGGAAAGATCCTGTTGAACTGCCAAAACTTTATACTGTTCATATTCCTCCCACCTTTCCCCAGGGAGACCTATGGCCTTTTGCCAGAGTACCTGTGCATTGGGGAAAAGGAAATGATCAGACATTTCGGGGATTATTAGACACTGGCTCAGAAGTGACATTAATTCCGGGATGCCCAAAACATCACTGTGGTCCACCAGTCAGAGTAGAGGCTTATGGCGGTCAGGTGATTGATGGAATTTTAGCTCAGGTCTGTCTCACAGTGGGTCCAGTGGGTCCCCAGACCCATTCTGTAGTTATTTCTCCAGTTCCAGAATGCATAATTGGAATAGACATACTCAGTAACTGACAGAATCCCGACATTGGAGCCCTGACTTGTGGAGTGAGGGCTATTATGGTTGGAAAGGCCAAGTGGAAGCCTCTGGAACTGCCCCTGCCTAGCAAAATAGTAAATCAAAGGCAATGCCAGATTCCTGGAGGTACTGCAGAGATTAGTGCCACTATCAAGGATTTGAAGGATGCAGGGGTGGTGATTCCCACCACATCCCCATTCAACTCTCCTATTTGGCCTGTGCAGAAAACAGATGGACCTTGGAGGATGACAGTAGATTATCATAAACTTAACCAGGTGGTGACTCCAATTGCAGCTGCTGTCCCAGATGTGGTATCATTGCTTGAGCAAATCAACACTTCCCCTGGTACCTGGTATGCAGCTGTTGATCTGGCAAATGCGTTTTCCTCAATTGCCATTAGTAAGGACCACCAGAAACAGTTTGCTTTCAGCTGGCAAGGCCAGCAGTATACCTTCACTGTCCTGCTTCAGGGGTATATCAGCTCCCCAGCCCTATGTCATAATATTGTCTGCAGGGAACTTGATCATCTCTCCCTCCCATGAGACATCACACTGGCCCATTATATTGATGATATAATGTTGATAGGACCTATTGAGCAAGAAGAAGCAAAGACTCTAGATTTATTGGTAAGGCATTTGCGTGAGAGAGGAGGTAAATCCAACAAAAATATAAGGTCCTTCCACCTCAGTGAAATTTCTAGGTGTCCAGTGGTGTGGGGCCTGTCGAGATATCCTTCTAAAGTAAAGGATAAGCTGTTGCACCTGGCCCCTCCTACGACCAAAAAAGAGGCACAACGCTTAGTTGGCCTCTTTGGATTTTGGAGACAACACATTCCTCATTTGGGTGTGCTACTCCGGCCCATTTACCTAGTGACCAGAAAAGCTGCTAGCTTTGACTGGGGACTGGAACAAGAGGAAGCCCTGCGACAGGTCCAGGCTGCTGTGCAGGCTGCATTACCACTTGGACCATATGATCCAGCAGATCCAATGGTGCTGGAAGTTTCAGTGGCAAATAGAGATGCTGTCTGGAGCCTTTGGCAGGCCCCTATAGGGGAATCACGACTCATACTCTTAGGATGTTGGAGCAAAGCCTTGCCATCCTCTGCAGATAACTATTCCTCTTTTGAGAAGCAGCTTTTGGCTTGCTACTGGGCCTTAGTAGAGACTGAACGCTTAACCATGGGCCATCAAGTTACCATGAGACCTGAGTTGCCTATCATGAGCTGGGTATTGTCTGACCCACCAAACCACAAAGTTGGGCGTGCACAGCAGCACTCCATAATAAAGTGGAAGTGGTATATACGAGATAGGGCTAGAGCAGGTCCTGAAGGCACCAGTAAGTTAAATGAAGAAGTAGCCCAAATGCCCATGGTCACCACCCCTGCCATGTTACCTTCTCTTTCCCAGCCCACAGCTTTGGCCTCTTGGGGAGTCCCTTACAATCAGTTGACTGAGGATGAGAAAACTCGGGCCTGGTTTACAGATGGTTCTGCACAATATGCAGGTACTACCTGAAAGTGGACAGCTGCGGCACTGCAGCCCTTTTCTGGGACATCCTTGAAGGATAGCAGTGAGGGCAAATCCTCCCAGTGGGCAGAGCTTCGAGAAGTGCATCTAGTTGTTCATTTTGCTTGGAAGAAGAAATGGCCAGAGGTATGTTTGTACTTTGATTCATGGGCTGTTGCCAATGGTTTGGCTGGATGGTCAGGGACTTGGAAGGAACATGATTGGAAAATTGGTGACAAGGAGGTCTGGGGAAGAGCTATGTGAATAGACCTTTCTGAGTGGGCAAAAAACATGAACATATTTGTGTCCCACGTGAATGCTCAACAGAGGGTGACTTCAGCAGAGGAAGAGTTTAATAATCAAGCGGATAAGATGACCTGCTCTGTGGCTAATGCTCAGCTTCTTTCCCCAGCCACTCCTGTCATTGCCCAATGGGCTCATGAACAAAGTGGCCATGGAGGTAGGGATGGAGGTTATGCATGGGCTCTGCAACATGGACTTCCCCTCACCAAGGCTGACTTGGCTACAGCCACTGCTGAATGCCCAATCTGCCAGCAGCAGAGACCCACACTCAGCCACGATATGGCACCATTCCTCGAGGTAACCAGCCTGCTACCTGGTGGCAGGTTGACTACATTGGGCTACTTCCACCATGGAAGGGGCAGCGATTTGTTTTAACTGGAATAGATACATACTCTGGCTATGGGTTTGCATTTCCGGTATGCAATGCTTCTTCCAAAACTACCATCCGTGGACCTACTGAATGTCTTATCTACGGACATGGCATTCCACACAGCATTGGTTCTGATCAAGGAACCCATTTCACAGCAAATGATGTGTGGGAATGGGCACATGCCCATGGAATTCACTGGTCCTACCATGTTCCCTATCACCCTGAAGCAGCTGGATTAATATAGCCATGGAATGGCCTTTTGAAGACTCAATTACAGTGCCAACTAGGTGGCAATACCTTGCAGGGGTGGAGCAATGTTCTCCAGGAGGCTGTGTATGCTCTGAATCAGCATCCTCTCTATGGTGCTGTTTCTCCCATAACCAGGATTCATGGGTCCAGGAATCAAGGGGTGGAAATGGGAGTGGCACCACTCACTATTACCCTTAGTGACCCACTAGGAAAATTTTTGCTTCCTGTCCCTGCAACCTTAACTGTGCTTGTCTACAGGTTTTAGTCCCAAAAGGAGGAGTGCTGCCACCAGGGAACATAACAACAATTCCATTGAACTGGAAGTTAAGACTGCCACCTGGCCACTTTGGGCTCCTCTTACCTGTGAATCAACAGGCAAAGAAGGGAATTACTATACTGGCTGGAGTGATTGATCCTGACTATCAAGGGGAAATAGGACTACATCTACATAACGGGGGTAAAGAAGAGTTTGCCCGGAATGCAGAAGAACATCTAGGGCGTCTCCTAGTACTGCCATGACTTGTGATTAAAGTCAATGGAAAATTGAAACAAACCAATTCAGGCAGCACTAACAATGGCCCAGAATCTTCGGGAATGAAAGTTTGGGTCACCCCACCAGGCAAAGAACCACGGCCAACTGAAGTGCTTGCTGAAGGTAACGGGAACATGGAATGGGTAGTGAAAGAAGGTAGTGATAAATATGAACTTTGACCATGTGACCAGTTACAGAAACGAAGACTGTAATAGTCATGAACTCTTCTTCCTTGGTTCGTTGTGAGTATGATTGTATATGTACACAAAAAAAATTTCTTGTTTTCTTCCCCAACCTTTTCCCCTATCATATGAAAAGTTGTATTAATTTCACATCATAATATTTAAGGATGTCAAGTTTAAGAGTGAATATTACCCAAGGACTTGCACCCTATTCTGTGGGGAATTAATGCGTTTCTGGTTGTACACAGGGGAGTTGAACATTGTTAGATGGAAATATGCTTGTCTGTTATTGTTTTTACTTAGAGACTGTGGCCGTTGGGCAGTTTGATGTAATTATGAATTCCAAAAATATAATTGGATCATGCTTTTAAACTGATCTGTTAATCTAGGCATGATTAAGTTATGATTAGGGCGTTGACTGGGCCACGTCAGTAGGGCGTTGAACCCCACCCCTTGGTGGGTGGGGAATCAAATATAAAAGGCAAGGCAAAGAACAGAGTAGAAATAGTCTTTTGAGAAGCAGTTTTGATGTTGGAAAGAAGGCCCCAGGAGAAGAGAAGCAAGCCGTTCGCCTGATCATCTACAGCTGACCTTGTGGAGGAAACAGGAGCTAAGCCCAGAGAGAAACGCAGCCCCAGGAAGAGAGGAACCCCAGAAGCCTGAACCCTGGCAAACGCCGGCAGCTGTCTTGTTCTAACATGTGGCAATGGACTGTGGTGAGAGAAGAAACATAACGCTTTATGGCCTGTAATCTGTGGACTTCTACCCCAAATAAATACCCTTTGTAAAGACCAACCCATTTTTGGCATTTCACATTAGCACCCCTTTGGCTGACTAATACAGAATTTGGTACCGAGGAGTAGGGAAGTGCTTTTGTAGTTACCAAAATGTTGGAATGGTTTTATTAATAGGTAAGGGGTATTTTTTTGGAAGAATTGTGAAATGCTTGAGGGAAAAGGCCAAGATCACTTTGAAGAAATTGTTGATAGCAATATGGACGCCAAAGAGACTTTCTATGATGCCTTAGAAGTAAATGATGAAACTATAATTGGAAACTGGAGGAAAGGCGATCTATGCTTTAAAGTTGCAGAGAACTTAGCAAGATTAACTCCTGATGTTATATGGAAGACAGAATTTGAAAATGGCGAACCAGCGCATTTAGCTGAAGAACTTTCCAAGGTAAACTCAGAGAATGTGGCTTGGCTTCTCCTTGCAGCTTATAGCAAAATACTAGATGAGCGAAATACACTAAGACTGAACTTTTGGGCACAAAGAAAACAGAAACTGATTCCGGGACTTCCAAGTGTCTGGAAATCAAATTCCCAGATGAAAATGCGCTATTTGAAGACTTAGTTAAACCTGGAACTTGTAAATCAGAATTGAAGATGCAGTTATCTAGGAAAGACTTGTGGAAAGTCTTACTGTCTGATGGCTTGGACCCCTGCTTCCTGCATGCTAAATCAACAAAGTTTCTGAGAGACCTGTAAGAACAAAACCACTGTCAGCTTGGACAAAAGAGGACATGGAAAGGAGAGATTGAAGGAGAATCAGCTTTAAGAATAAAACCGTGGAACCAGAGATCTGGACTTAAGACATCTCCTTGGGCCAAGAGAGGAGCCCCACCCATGTGTACAGAGAGGGTGAGTTTGCCCCTGCAGTTGAAGAGGGTGGATGTCCCCACCCGATGTTCTGGGAGAGTTTTGCCATCCCAGGGTGCAGAGAGGGTGGAGCACATTCCTCAAAGTTTAGGGCAGTTAAGGTCAACACCCCATAGGTCTGAGAGGGGTGCACCTGTCCCCCATGGATTAGAGAAGGCCAGGTGGTCAACCCATTGGTCTGAAAGGGTTGAACCTGTATGCCAAAGATTAGGGAAGGCAAGGTGGTCAACTCGTTACTCTGAGGGGATTGAACTTGAATGCTAAAGGATAGGGGGAATGTTGTCTTCATCTCACTGTACTAGGGGGGCTAAGACTCTAACCCAAAGGTTGGGTAAGGTGTGGCAATCACCCCAACACTCTTGGAGGGTGCGGTCCGGAGCTTGGTTGACACCCAGATGCTTGATGAGGGTGGAACCAAGAAAATGGCTGTTGGGCAAGGCTGTGGAAAGGGTGGGTTCCCATGTGGCCCCAAGGAGAAGAAACCATTGTCTTAAGAATGACTCTCAGACTTTGAAATCAATGGAGGATGCCCTCCAGGTTTACTGAACTGTAAAGGATCCATGACTTATGTTTAACATCCCAATTTCTCCTTATGATATTGAAAATGTTTATTCTTTGCTTTTCCATTTGTGTATTGGAAGCAGTTAAATGGTTTTGTAAGTTTCAGAGGTCTACAGCAGACGAGATTTTGCCTGAAGACAAACTATTTCTTTAAAATGATTTTGATATGATTTTGTACTTGGATTGTTACTGATTTAATTTTTTTTAAATATTGTAATGTATTTTTGGAATTCAGAGGGTGGAATGTGGCCTTTGGGTAGTTTGATGTAATTATGAATTCCAAAAATATAATTGGATCATGCTTTTAAACTGATCTGTTAATCTAGGCATGATTAAGTTATGATTATGGCGTTGACTGGGCCACGTCAGTAAACTCACTGGTGATCAAAGTCTATAAATGCTGTTGTATTACAATTAGCCCAGTGCTTGCTGGACCAAACACCTGGACACAATTACCTGGCCGAGTTGACACATTAGCCTAACCATCACAGTCCACCCTTTGTCAACTCGGCAGTCATACACATTACCCTAAACCATACTTAGTCTCTGCATTAGTCAGCCAAAGGGGTGCTAATGTGAAATGCCAAAAATGTGTTGGTCTTTACAAAGGGTATTTATTTGGGGTAGAAGTCCACAGATACCAGGCCATAAAGCATTAAGTTTCTTCTCTCACCAAAGTCCATTGCCACGTGTTGGAGCAAGACAGCTGCTGACGTTTGCCAGGGTTCAGGCTTCTGGGGTTCCTCTCTTCCTGGGGCTGCATTTCTCCCCAGGCTTAGCTCCTGTTTCTTCCACAAGGTCAGCTGTAGACAATCAGGCGAATGGCTTGCTTCTCTTCTCCTGGGGCCTTCTTTCCAACATCAAAACTGCTTCTCAAAACTGCTTCAACTCTGTTCTTGCCATGCCTTTTATATTTGATTCCCCACCCACCAAGGAGTGGGGATCAGTGCCCTACTGACATGGCCCAGTCAACGCCCTAATCATAACCTAATCATGCCCAGATTAACAGATCAGTTTACAAGCATGATCCAATTATATTTTTCGAATTCATAATTATGTTAGATTGGCCAATGGCTACACCCACAGTCGTGTGAGAGACTCTTCTAAAATCTCATATTATTGACAGATATCTCCTGTTGATTCTGTTTCCCGAGAGAACCCTGACTAATACAGCGGGTAAGGATAGAATGAAACAAGACTGGCCTGGAGGTGATAACCATTTAAGTTGGTAAGGGGTACATGAGAGTTCATTATAATAGTGTCCACTTTTGTAGATGTTTGAAATTTTCCATAACCCCCAATTTTTTCTTTTTAGAAAGCAGGTCTTACAATCTTTATTTAAGGATCCTCTACCCATTTCCCAGAGTGGAAGAGTAAATATAAAAGAGTCTTATCCTCCCCTTGGTGAGAATGTGTTCCATGCTGATTTGGTCAATTAGGTGTAGTAGCTGTGGCTCTTCCTTGTTTTCTGTTCTAGCCACACAAATACCGACTGGGGACAATTGCTCACTGATATAACAGCCCACTAAGCCAGGAACAGAGGTGTGCAGGGGAGTTGGACGAATGCATAGGAGCCAGGGCTTGCTGCAGGTGGAGTTAGAGAGGGTGGGGTTCTTGTGATGTGACTTGAGGAACCTCAGAAAGCCCATGCTGGATCCCATTCCTCATCTGCTGACTTAGAGACTAAATTCCATAAATGGACATATTCATTTGGCTTACAGCAACACTTTTTTTTCCCTTTTCTTTTTCTTCTCTCTGTATTTGGATACATTTACATCTCATCTTCCTCTTAATTGCCAATCTGTTCAGGGAGATGGGGGAAGGAAAAGAAATCTATTTACTAAGAGCTTATTTGTTTATGAAGTATAAGACATGGAGCTAGGCACTTCAATATACTATTTCGTTTAATTCTCAGGATAATCCTGTGAGTTGTAGGTAATTTTTTTGAAATCCCATTTTACAAGAGAAGACACTGAGGTTAGAGCAATTAAAATAACTTGCTGTTCTACTTAAATTAGAATACCTTTGGTTGCAAATTAAGAGCATACCCAGCTCAACAGTTTCAAACAACAAAAGGAACTTATTTTCAGCACCTTTCAGGGACAGTTTTATCAAAGCTCTGACTCTGAGTCTCTATGATTTTCTAGATACTGCTTTCCTCCATGAGGTTTCATCTTCAGATTAGCTCTCCTCATGGTGGTAAAAAGGCTGCAGCAGCCCCAGGTCTTTCTTCTCTACTGTGAGCCCAACCCCTGCAGTTCACTGTGAGTGGACTAGTCAATTAGTATGGACAGAAGAGACCACATGAATACTGACTCAGGCCCATCCTTTGACCATAACAAAGAGGATGAGATTATAATGAGTGGTTTTGCCAATTAAGGCCCATCTAGTGGGCTGGGCTATGGTTAATCTTACCCAACCAACAAGACTACTGCAAAGTTAAATAACTATGATGAAGCAGAGAATTACATTTATCAGATTTCAAGAGAAAAGTAGGTGAGAGAATTAAACTTCCCAGCAGTCTAATTCTCCCAGAAGACTGGGAGAAATGAAGCTG
The DNA here is from genome assembly GCA_029593785.1 of Cabassous unicinctus. NCBI lineage: Eukaryota > Metazoa > Chordata > Mammalia > Cingulata > Chlamyphoridae > Cabassous > Cabassous unicinctus. The sequence continues at coordinate 9,130 of JAQZBX010109008.1, forward strand.
CCCCATCATCCATCGATCCTGATAGGAAGTGTTAGTGGCCATTTCTGGGAAAGGCAAAAAGGAGGATGATGGTGAAAGAACCAAGTAGAGAACCTCTGCCTTCCACCTGGGAGATACTGAGAGAGGCTTTGTTTTGTTCACACATTGATAATACACTCTTTTGTTTAACATGTGCTTGTGCTAGAGAGATGGAGTAAAGAATTGAAACATTAGCAATTAATTTTAATTGCTAGATTGTGTTTTTTGGAACATGACATTGTGCTGAGAACCATTTGAGGCTCTGGGATTTCTTCAGGATACATAGCAAGTTGAAGGAAGATACAATCAAGAACAAAAGAAAGAGTGATATGGACAAGATGTGCCATAATTGTTTTGAAGCTGATTGCTGCTGAAAAGTGGGGAATCCCTGGTAGAGGAGGTGGAATTTTATACGGAGGAATGCAGATTGGGGGGCTAAACTGAGGGAAGGGGAAGATATGAAACTAGCAAAGTGAAAAGTTGGGAATATATACATAAAATATAGTGTGGAGACAGTGGAACTGAAACACAGTTGTGTTGGGATGGTACCTTAGATTGCCAAGGCTGCTTTGACAAAAACCACATAATAGCTTGGCTTAAACAACAAGAATTTACTGGTTTACAGTTTTGGAGGCTGGGAGTCCAAAATCAAGGTGTTGGCAAGACCATGCTTTCCCCAAAGTCTATGTAGTTTTCTGGTGATGGCAATCTTCTATCACATGGCACCCCGGCTTCTCCTACTTCTGGCTTCTACTTCCATGTCCAATTTACTTTGCTTATAGGCTATATTAGACTAAGGCCTTCCATCATTCCATTTGGCCACACCTTAACTAATAATAGCGTCTTCAAAAGTCCTATTTATAAAGGGGCTCACACCCACAGGAGCAGGGCTTAACACCTGAATGTGCCTTTTGTGGGGGACTTATGCAATCCCCAACCAATATGGTAGGCTGAATGGTAATGATAAAAATAGCATTTATTGAGTACTTGCTATGTGCCAGGAACTGATTTAAATGCTTAATGTGTAATCCCATCCACTATATCCATGGAATATAAGCCCTCTCTCACTTGGAGATGGAGTGGACATCACCTTCCAAGTCCACTCAGGAATTGTGGGAGGAGTTGTGGACTAGAGTGGAATTGGTGGTGTTCTGTTATTGACATACTGTGATTCAAGCAATGGAAGAAATTGTAACAGTGAGGTGGAGCCAGTGGCCACTGGACATTTTTGGGGCAGGGAGAGGAGGGGCAGTTGAAATACTCGGGCTTTTTTGGGACTTTGGGGGTTGTCCTGAGTGGCGAAGCAGCGACGAATGTAGGCCACTTTCCATCAGAATATACCATGCAGAACTGGAT
>JAQZBX010109009.1:0-10503 GCA_029593785.1 Cabassous unicinctus
ATCTTGGAGTTGCTTATTTTATTGAAAATGTGAGCTATTAAAACATTGGTCTTCAACAGGGATATGGTTTGGAATCTTTTCTTCCCTTCATGAGCTTGGGCTAAAATAAATGTATGCAGTGCTCAATTTATTCAAGCTTTCTGCAACATGAAGAAAAAGGAGTTACTGAGCAAAGAGAGATATAATAATGAATGGCAATGACTTTTTCCCACAGTAACTGGATATTGCTTATGCAGTGTGATTCACTTTTCCCACCAAATGAGAAATAAAAGCTTACCCTAGGGAGTGGATGTGGCTCAAGCATTTGGGCACCTGCCTCCCACATGGGAGGTCCAGGGTTTGGTTACATTGCCTCCTAAAGAAGATGAGCAGATGCCACAACCACTGCAGATGCCACAACTGCTGCAACCTGCAGAGACCACAACCAGTAGATACTGCAACCAACAGATGCCACAACCAGCAGACTGTCACAGCCAGCAGAGATCTGATGTGGCTCCAGTGATTAGACACTTTCTTCCCACCTGGAAGGTCCCAGGTTTGGTTCCTGGTGCCTCCCAGAGAAAAGGAACAGACAAAATGAGCAGACAGATGAGAGAGCTATGGGGTGGGGGGAGTAGATGAATAAATTAGAAAATATATAAATCTTAAAAAAAAAAAAAAATCTTACCCTCACCAGATGGAAAGAGTTGTATCCATTTCTGGTTCCCAAAAGCTTAGCTAACATCTTGGTGGCTAAATAATATATTAACCTTTTAATTTCTAAGAATTGAATAACAGGAAGCCAGCCTTTGTACCTTAAAATCCATACCTAGAAAATATTCTGCCTTAAGAAACTTACCATCGTCAACCTGCAAATGGTACAAAGAACCCAAAAGGCTCATTATGGCTCATGACATTTTATTCACTATAGAAGCAAGTGGAATTAATACCACAAAACTTACGTTATCTAAAAGTATTAACTAGTAAATGTCTGAAATGTATTTTTATTCATCGAATTTCATTTTCTATACTATTACAAACAAGGACGTCATAATGTAGTTTTTAAAAATTAATATTTTCATACCTTGCTCATCAAAACAGCTGTTTCCTGGAGAAAGACAACTTTGGCCAATTATATATTTGGGTAACACTCTTCAAAATCAGTAATTACATTTCTGGATCTTTGCCTGAGGAAATGTGCTTTTAATTATCACATCTTTTGATTTATATATAATTTATAATATATTTAGAGTTACAGTTCAAGAATTCTTCCCCAGACATTTGTATATGTAGAAAAATTAGTTTCTAGTCCCCAAAATACTACTCTACTGATTTTCTTTCCTTTTACTTTCTCTCTAAAGTTTTATATTTTATTCATTATTTTTCAGATGTTTTACCTTGGTATTTCTGAGTGTATATTTTTAATTAATATACCTGGAATGAGGAAGGCCATTATAGTCAAACACTTAATATTTTTCTTCCCTGAAGAATATTTTCTTAGGATTTTATTTTACAATTTTTAATTATAAATTTCATTTTCTCTCCTGCTCTCACTGCTGCTTACTAAGACTTAGCATGAGAAGGTATTCCTTCAACATCACATTCCTATTGTTAAACAAACCCTATTATTTAATTCCCAAGACCACTGACAGCATATTCAGACCTTTTAATTCTAAGAATTTAATAAATGTGTGGAGTGAAAAAAAAAACTATTTAGATAGCTAGATAGAATATTGACAAAATGGATATAATACAATTTCATTTTTTATCTCACAATTAGGGCAATTATTATTTCTTCTGTATTTTCAAAATATATTCATTTAAATTCTATAGTATGGCAAGTGTATTTCAATTCTTTTCAATAATATATCAAATGATCTTTTTAAAACCTATTTTAGGATAGTCTGGAAAATGATAGAGACTGGAGGAATCCACAAATGCTGAATTGAAGAAAGAGAAAAATATCAGATCCAGTGCCTTAAACCTGAAAGTGGACATGCATTGTCAAAGGCATATAGAAAACAGCAAGGAAATAGAACAAGAAGAACAAAGGGGCAAAGAGAAAACATAACAAACACACAAAACCAGCAGCTAAATTAAACTCTAAAGTAGAGAGAAAAGCTAATCAACTGACTAAACCCATCAAGACAAATGATGACCAGAGGGCAACAAAAGATTACAAACTATACTAAGAAACAGGAAGACAGGGCCCAGTCCAATAAACAAACTAAAAACCAGGAAGAGATGCAGAACATCAAGCAACTAATCAAAGCTGCCCAAACAAATATAATGGACCAACTTAATGGAATGAAGGACGAGATTGAGGATATTAAGAAGACACTGGGAGAACATATGGAAGAAATTGTAACATATATAAAAAGATATCAGATATGATGGTGATGAAAGACACAATCCAAGAAATTAGAAGACACTGGAAGCACATAACAGCAAATTTGAACAGGCAGAAGAAAGAATTAGTGATTGAAAGACATTATATCTGAAATCAAACAGATAGTAGAACAAATAGATAAAAAGATAGAAAAAATCCAGCGGAGAATTAGGGATTTAGCCGACAACACAAAATGCACAAACATGTGCGTTATAGGCAATCCTTAGGGAGAAGAGAAGGTAAAGGGAACAGAAACATTGTGGAATGAAATAATGGCTGAAACCTTCACAACCCTATTGAAGGAGATGGACGCACATGTCCAGGAAGCAAAGTGCACGCAAACAGTATAAATCCCAACAGGTCTACTCCAAGACATATACTTGACAAAAAATCCAATGCTCAAGACAAAGAGAAAAGAGAACCATCACATACAAGGGACACTCAATAAGATTAAGTCCTGCTTTCTCTTTTGAAACCATGGAGGCAAGAAGGCAGTGGTATAACATAGTCAATGTACTAAAAGAAAAAAATTTCTAGCCAAGATTTCTCTATCCAGCAAAGCTGGCATTTAAAATTATGGAGCGTTCAAAATATTCACAGATAAACAAAAATTGAGAGAGTTTACCAATAGGAAACTTGTCCTTCAAGAAATACTAAAGGGAGTTCTGCAGGTTGAAAGGAAAAAACAGGAGAAAGAGAGTTGGAGGAGATTGTAAGAACAACTAAAAAGATAAGAAGAGAAATAAACACAACATATGACATACATAAACCCAAAGGAAATATGAATGATGGAAATAATTCCTTGAGAGTAATAAAACTGAATATCAATGGATTAAACTCACCAGTTGAGAGATGCAAATTGGCAGAATGGATAAGGAAAGATGACCAATCTATATGCTATCTACAAAAAACTAACCTAAGACCCAGGGATTCAAGGAGGCTGAAAGTGAATGGATGAAAAACAAGTTTAAGGGCAAACAATAACCAAAAAAAGGTGGAAGTAGCTACACAAATACAGGACAAAATAGTCTTTAAATGCAAAACTATTGTAAGAGACAAAAACAGACACTATATATTAGTAAAAGGAGTAAACATTCAAGAAGAAAGAACTATCATAAACATTTATGCACCTAACCAGGGCACCTCAAAATACATGAGGCAAACACTGGAGAAACTAAGTGGAGAAATGGATGCCTCTACAATTATAGTGGGGGACTTTAATACAACCTTATCACCATTAGACAGAACATCTTGACAGAGAATCAATAAAGACAATGACTCTGAATAATACATTAGAGGATCTGGACCTAATAGACATATACAGAACACTACACCCCAATACAGTGGGATATATATTCTGCTTGAGTACACATGGATCATACTCCAAGATAGACCACATGAAAAGTCACAGTAAAAATCTCAATGAATTCAGAATGATTGGGATTATTCAAGGTAATTTCTCTGACCAAAATGGAATGAAATTGAGAATCAGTAAGGACCAGAGAATCAGATAAGACCCAAAGATATGGAAGTTAAACTAAACACTCTTAGACAAACAGTGGGTCAAGAAGGACAACTCAAAAGAAATCAGTAACTATCTTGAAATGAATGAAAATGAAAACACAACATATGAACATGTAAGGGATGCAGCAAAAGGTGTACTGAGAGGGAAATTCATACCAATAAATGCATACACCAAAAAAGAAGAAAGTGCTAAAATCAAAGACCTAACTGCACACCTGGAGGAATGGGAAAAACAACAACAAACTAACCCCAAAGGAAGTAGAAAGAAGGAAATAAAAAAAAGATTAAAGCAGAGCTAAACAAAATAGAAAATAAGAAAGCACTAGAAAAAAATAAACAAGACCAAACCTGGTTCTTCAAAAAGATCAAGCAAATTGACAAGACCCTACCACACAAACAAAGAAAAAAAGAGAGCAGATGCAAATCCACAAAATAAGAAATGAGGAAGGGGATTTCACCACTGACCCCAAAGAAATAAAGATTATCATAAGAGGATACTTTGAAAAATTATATAACAACTATGATAATTTAGAGGAAATGGACAAATTCCTAGAAATTCACAATCAGCCTACCTTAATGAAAGAAGAAATTGAGGAACTCAACAGTTCAATTACAAGTAAAGAGATAGATTCAGTCATCAAAACCTCCCAACTAAGAATAGCCCAGGACAAGATGGCCTCACAGGTGAGTCCTATCACACATTTTAGAAATAGCTAACACCAATCTTGCTTAATCTCTTCCAAAAAATAGAAGTAGAAGGAACATTGCTTAACTCATTTGATGATGCCAACATTACCTTAATACCAAAGTCAAACAAAGACACCACAAGAAAGGAAAATTACAGACTAATCTCTCTAATGAACCTAGATGCTAAAATCCTCAACAAAATACTTGCTGGTCACATTCAACAACATATCAAATCAATTATACACCATGGCCAAGTGGGTTTCCTCCCGGGTATGAAAATATAGTTCAACATAAGAAAATCAATCAATGTATTACACCACATAAACTGATTGAAAGAAAAAAATCACATGATCATCTATAGATGCAGAAAAAGCATTAGACAAAATACAGCACCATTTCCTGACAAAAACACTGCAAATGATAGAAATAGAAGGAAACATTCTGAACATAATAAAGGATATATCTGAAAAACCCACAGCTAACATCATCTTCAATGATGAAATTCTAAAAGCTTTCCCTCTAAGATCGGGAGCAAGACAAGGATGCCCACTATCACCGCTCCTATTTAACATTGTCTTAGAAATACTTGCTCAAGCATTGAGGCAAGAAAAAGATATAAAGTGCAGCCAAATTGGAAAGGAAGAATTAAAAATTTCATGATTTGCAGATGACAGGATACTATACGTAGAAAGCCCTGAGAAATCTACAATAAAGATTCTAGAACTTATAAAAGAGTTCAGTAAAGTTGCAGGCTATAAGACCAATGCTCAAAAATCAGTAGCATTTCTGTACACCAATAATGAGCAATCTGAGGAGGAAATCAAGGAAAAATTACCATTTACAATAGTAACTAAAAGAATCAAATATCTAAGAATAATTTTAACTTAAGATGTAAAGGAGTTATATACAGAAAACTACCCAACACTGTTAAAGGAAATCAAAGAAGACTTAAATAAATATAAGAATATTCCCTGTTCATTAATAGGAAGACTAAACATCATTAAGGTGTCTTTCCTACCTAAACTAATCTACACATTTAATGAAAGCCCAATAAAAATCAACACAGCAATTATTAAAGAATTGGAAAAACTACCTTCAGTTTGTAGATAGTGTTCACAATATAACTAAAAAGTAACGCCTCCCAAGAATTGTCCTTGGAGACGATAGAGAAATAAAAGAAAAAAAAGCAAATCAGCTTTGACTCCATTAGATGAATCTGTCCATTCTCTCTAGTGTAGAGCTGAAAGTTCAGTGTTTATGCCATTTGTGTTATTTTAAGGAAAATTAATAAATTATTGCTGAATATATATAAAAAAACTAACTACAAAATTTATTTGGAAGGGTAAGAGGCCCCAAATCACCAAGGACATATTGAAAAATAAAAATGAAATTGGAGGTATCACACTACCTGTTTTTAAAACATACTACAATGCTACAGTGGTCAAAACTGCATGGTATTGGCACAAGGACAGACATACCGACCAATGGAACTGAATAGAGATTTCTGATATATATCATCACATATACAGTTATCTGACATTCAACAAGGCCACCAAGCCCACTCAAATGGGAGAAAATGGCCTCTTCGACAAATGGTGCTTGGGAACTGGATATCCACATCCAAAAGCATGAGAGAGGAACACCATCTCACACCTTATAAAAAATCATTTCAAGATGTGTCAAAGATCTAAATATAAGCACCAAGACCATAAAGACCTTGGAAGATAATGTAGGGAAACTTCCACAGGACCATGTAATAGGAAATGGTTTCATGAACTTCACATCCAAAACACAAGCAACAAGAGAAAAAATAGATAAATAGGATCTCATCAAAATTAAAAATCTTTTGTACCTCAAAGGACTTTATCAAGAAAGTAAACAGGGAGGTACCCAATGGGAGAAAATATTTGGCAACCATATATCTGATAGGAGCCTAATATCCTGCATATATAAAGAAATACTACACCTCAAAAATAAAAAGACAAACAAACCATTCAAAAAATGGGCAAGTGACCTGAAAAGACACTTCTACAAGGAAGAAATACAAATGGCTAAAAAACACATGAAAAGGTGCTCAATATCATTACCTATTAGTGAAATACATATCAAAACTACAATAAGATACCATCTTACACCCATTAGAATGGTGGCTATTAAAAAAACAGGGGACTATAAGTGTGGAGAAGATGCAGAGGAATGGGAACCTCATTCACTGCTGGTGGGAATGTAGAATGGTCCAGCAATTTTGGAGGACAGTTTCTCAAAAAATTAACTATAGAATTTCCATGATCCTGCTATTCTACTGATGGCTATATACTCAGAAGAATTGAAAGCAAAGACACGTACAGATATATGTACACCAATATTCATAGCGGCATTGTTCACTATTGCCCAAAGTTGGAATCAACCCAGGTGCCCATCAACAGATGAATGGATAAACAAAATGTGGTACATGCATACAATGGAATATTACACAGCTGTAAGAAGGAATAAAGTGTTAACACATGGGATAGCATGGATGAATCTTGAGTACTTTATGTTGAGTGAAGAAAGACAGGCATTGAAGGATGAACAGTATATGACCCCACTGTTATGAATTAAGCAAATTGAGCAGACTCAGAGAGCTATCATTTGGAAGACAGGTTTACAAGAACTAGAAAGGGAGAAGAAGGTTGAGAGCCAACACTCATACAGATGTAATCTATGGTAAGATGAAAGTGTGTATCTGTGTATTGAAGGGATATTACAGAAGGGTAGTGATATTATTGAGTTGGGTGATGCAGAGTCAACAGATGGATAAACTGGTAAGTGTGGGTTGGAATGTCCAGGGTACTGGGGAGAGTGTTGGGAGAAGGTCCAGGTGAACACTGGGGATTTGAGGGTATGTGGTTGAAAGTACAAAGTTGGGAATGCTCTTATGGCAACAGGACAAGGAAGTTTACTGGTTTAGGGTGTTGGATGGGGGGGTCATTCAAGACAGGGCACAACTGGACTAGGCTTCTAGGGAGTGTGTGAGTGATCATTCTGTCATAAAGTGTTGTGTCAGTGGGTGGAGACCCACATAATGAGCGGGAAGGGTTTGGACTCCCATCCTTGGGAGGACTGATTTGTTCACAGATAGACAGGTGGTAGTCTTTGGAGAGCATGGGTGTTTCCTAATAGGGAAGGACAGACCAATGTTTCAAGACCTCAGTCTTGTTGCATGTAACTAGGAATCTTGTCATCCAAGGAGTGAATCCAGGGTGTCAAAATGGGCCCCAATGGGAGGGGGTGGGAGGAATAGAATAGATTGAACAGTGGGTATTTGGTGAGCAGTGGAATTGTTCTACTTGATCTTGCAATGATGGACAAAGGACATGGTAAATATCATCAAAATTTATAAAAGTGTATAGTCTCAATGTAAACCATAACATAAACCATTGATCATGTTTAGTAGCTATGTTTCACTATTTGTATATCACTTATAACAAACTTACCATCCATGTATAAAAAAGTACTAATATGGGGGGAGGAAAGTGGGCAGATGCTGGGTATATGAGAGTCTCCTGTATTCTGTGTGTGACTTTGCTGTGACCTAAAACTTCTTTGAAAACAAAATGAAAAATAGTGGGGAAAGTGCCATGGTACAGACAGGACACCAGAAATTGCGGTGATGAAAGACAAAATGACAAAAAAAATTTTTTTTTAATATTTTTCAGTTTTTTAAATATTCCAAACATTTAGTTTTATTTTGTTCTTAGTTTTTTTAATTTTTATTTATTTTATCTCTTATATTTAAACTTATCGTTATTGTGTCATTTTCCTATTAATGGTATTTAGCTATTGTAATGGCTTCATTTTTGAAGAAGCTTTGGCTCACAGAAGGGTTACAACTGGGTTAGGGGAGAATTGTCGGTGTGGGGTATCAGTGATGCAGGATGCATGGGAGGAAGTTCACCTGAGCAAACATATAACGTATGTAAAAATGTTCAGATGTTCATGGGACATTGCCACTATGGGTGGAGACTCCTACAATAACCGAGAAAATGTTGAATTCCCAACCTGGAGGGCTCTGCCACATTCCCTAAGGGAACAGCAACAGTCTCTCAGTGTAGGGGCAGTGACTGGCAAAGAAGGATGATCCACTGATGGGCCCTTGACTTGGATGACTAGGCTTATGAGCCTTTGCTCTTGAAATTGAAACTTAGCTTATTGTTATGGGGTGCCTAAGGGTTGTCTCCTGAGAGCTTCCTTGTTGCTCAAATATGGCCTCTCTCTAAGCCAATCTCAGCATATGAAAACATTATTTTCCCCCCAGCATGGGACATGACTCCCGAAGCTGAGCCTCCCTGGCACCAAGGGATTGCTACCAAGAACCAACTAGCAATGCAAGTAGAAAAAGACCTCAAATAAAAGGGGGAAAAGGTAAAGACCAATGAGTTTATATAGCTAAGAGACTTGAAAGTGAGACGAGAGGTCATCCCAGAGGTAATGCTTACGCACATCTCAGTAGGATCTCACAGAATTCCAAAGTGGATATCACCCCAAATAGTGGGGCTCCTGATGGCTCTGGAGATACCCAGGTCTTATGGTCAGGACAGATAGCTCCGGAGTTTGGTGCCTTGCCAATGGGCCCTACTTTGGAGATTGTGCTCCTCAGAGTGACAGAGTTGGGCTCTATTATATCTTCCCTGCACATGGCTCATCTGCCCCTTTATTTAAACCTATACTTGGTGCTGGAGTTTGTAGGTATACATCCAGAGACTGGAGTCCTTGGGCACTTCATGTGCCAGCTGGGCCCAGAACCTCAGCAGAGTTGCAAGACCTACTCTACAGCACTTTAGACTCACCCAGGACAACTGGTGGGGAGATGATGATATTCAATTGCTGTCCTAGGGATCGGGGAGAGTCTGCAGCTGCATGCAGGAGAGTCTCATCTATCTTCCCCATGGGATATAAGCCCCCTCTCAAATGGATTTTGAGTAGATGTCACCATCCCATAATCCTCAGAATTGGGGAAAGATCTATGGACTAGAGTGGACTTAATGGTACTCTACTATAGACATATTGTGATTATAGCAATGGAAGAAATTACAACACACATGTGGAACCAGTGGCCACTAGAGGCTCTGGGGCAAGAAAGGGACAAATAGTTTTAATATGGGGGCTTATTTGGAACTTGGGGGTTGCCCTGAGTGACTTTGCAATGTCAGATATAGGCCATTTTATATCATCACACAACATGCACAACTGTGTGGGAGAGAGTGTAGACTACAATGTGAACTATGGTCCATGCTTAATGGCAAAGCCCCAGGATGCATTTATCAATTGCAATTGAATGTGCTACACTAATGAAGAATGTTCATGTGGGAGGGTGTGGGAGGTGTGGGGAATGGGGCATATGGGAATCCCTATATCATTTGTGTAACATTTATGTAATATAAGTATCTTAAAATTTTTTTTTTAAATTAGAAACATAAAAATAAAAAAAAAACATATTTTATTAGAGAAGTTTTGATCTTACAAAACAATGATTCATAATGTGAAGAATTCCTACACAACACCCCTCTACCACTACCATGGATTGTTGTGGAACTTTTGTAACAGACTCTGAGAGAACCTGATCATACTGTTACCACTCACTATGGTCTATATTTTTCCATAACCCCCTAATACTAATTAACACAATACCTTCTTTGACATTGATGCATGAGTATTATAGTACTGCTGTTAACTATAGTCCATTAGTTAACTGTATTTTCCCATGCATCTCCATATTCTTACCACCTTGTAATAGTGATATATATTTGTTCTTGTTTAAATGATCTTTTTAATATTTTAAATTGCATTTATACAAATATATGTATAAAATTTCCCAATAAATCTCTTTAATCTGAGATGTATTTTTCTCTTAATGAATGGAGGATACAAATCCTATTATATCT
>JAQZBX010109010.1:0-10502 GCA_029593785.1 Cabassous unicinctus
AAAAAAAAAAAAAAGAAAACAGATTTAAAAAGCATTGGTTGTTGTAGACAAGGGAAAACTATGAAAAGTGTAAATGAAGGGTAAATTGAGGTGGAGAGGAGCCTGCCATTCTTCACAGAGAAAAGGGTAAAGAGGGGAAAGACTGAAGGACATTCCCTCTGTCTTTAATAGAGAACAAGAGTCAGAATTTCTGGGATTGACTTTTACCTTCTCTGTCTACTAGCTGAGAGACTTAGAGCCAGTTGTTTAATGCTCTGTGCCTTAGTTGTCTTGTCTGTAAAAGGAAGACAATGTTTCCTACCTCACAGAATTTTGAGGATTGAGGCGTTATGTATAGAAAGCACTTAAAATAAGGTCTAACACATAGTAATAACTCATTATTTACTAGTTTTTACTACTATCTACCTGATAATTTCCCATTCATTGTTTAAAATTGCAGTTAGGATTCACCTCTCTTCTCTGAAGACTTTAACATTATACCTTGCTGATTCCCCCACCAAAAATAAGCCTTCACCTTTCTGCTCTTTGTACCTCCTTGAATTACTCAAAATCATGAAGAAATTATGGCCAATTCAAAATTAAACCACATAAGAACAGGTTAAATTTTGGTCAATTACTTCCAATTCCTTTTAATGAAACAAGGGTTTCTGTAATGATAGCTTCTACAATATATGCAAATAAAATTGTAGAATTGTGGAATTTTAAATTCCAGGTAAAGTTTGTTTTCTCAAAGGTACACTGTTAACCTACTTCTTAAAAAAAGAGCTCAAGAGGAGAATTTATAAAATGTTCTCAAATGTTAAACTTTTACAAACTAAAATATTCTCTAAGTGAATTAATATTGGGATGGACAGTACACCCATCCTACATTCTAAATCTAATGTTACTGTCCTTATCTTATACTTATGGCATTACTATTATAAGAACACGAGTTTGTATTCCAATTGTTCTCAACTACATGTTGCCATGCCCTTTTCCCTGTGAAAGGTTGCTTTACTTAAATATACATCAAATTCACTTGTGGGAACTTCTAGAAATCATAATTAAATGCACATGGAAAAATTACTTAGCATTTCAGTGTTGCTTCATAAGCTATACTTAGATAATAGATTAACACAAGTGGAGCAAGAACAATAAAAATAAACTATAAGTCAAAGGAATTATAAATTTTAAGCCTGGGCTCTGAAAGGTAACATATATCTTTTATCTTATAAGGTTGCTACTAATCAATTATTGCATAGAGGCTTTTAAAAATACATGTTGAATCAATAAATACAGTTTCTGGAATCCTTTTAATTTGTCTTTAACAAATTGCTATTGGTTATATAATAACAGAAGAGGACTCTGGAGATTGAATTACCAATATTCAATGAGTGATTCAGCTGTAATTTAAATCCTCAAAAATTGGTTCTAAAATAGAATTTTGAAAAAGGAAAAATTAAAGCAAAAAATGCTTCTATTTTAGTGAAGTGCTGAATTTCATATTTGGTCCTAGCAGTTAACATATCATGATCTAAGTAATTGCATTAATATTAGTAGTAGTACCTTTTGTCTTTCTTGATGAAAAACTCCTTTCTCTTATCCACCTTAATATTATGACTGAAAATGCAGACTGCTTACATAAATATTCATTTCCTCTCCAAATGACTATGTTGCAACTCCAAGTGTACTGAGCATACCTTCTACACTTGATCTTAGCCAAAAGGCCGAGAAGCCATTGAGCATACCTTCTAATCTCTGTTCTTGGAATGTCCTCCCTCTTTTTACCTGCCAGATATACTTTCCTTTCTGGGTCAAAACTCCCTCATCTCTCATCTCCACAAAACTTCACAAACTATATGGGAAAAAAACTATTATGCCTTGATCCTTTCCACATTAATCTCACAAGGTGACCTAGTTTAATGTAAAAATATTAATTTGCCTTTTTATACCCTGCCCTCTCCTCCCCCACCCCCAGTACCATAAGTCCTATTATAGAGCCCTGCCCTTTAATGGCCCCAAGCTCCTATTTTCTCATCAAACTTAACTTGTCTTGCATTTCATTCCCTCAGGGGTTTCAACTGATGATTAGATCTTCAGAGAAACTAATTTAAACTAATGTGATCCTGTGGTCCTCTGATAGGATGGGTATAACACTGATTTTTGAATGTATATGCTTACAAGTCTTCTATCACCAGCTATGGGAACTGAAACCCACCAAACAGATTCTACCACAATTTGGAAAAGGCTTCGTTTTATAGCTTAAGGTATATATTTTAAATTTTGGAACTTTATTTAAAGAAAACTAATTTAGTGATCTAATAAAAACCTCACTTAGAGAATAAAATTATAAAATTTCCATGGCATAAATAAGTGTTATTGGAAGTAAAATTTAGTGAATTACAATTACATAGGAAGCCATTGTAATATATGCCTCCTGATGAGATATTACTTTCCTTGAGCATGTTCTGACGCACCAACCCAAATGCCAAGTGACTTCATTTTTCCCAGAATGGCAAGTTCCCAGCACAACACACCCTGGAATGTATTATTGTGGTTTTAAAATGGACTGTGTAAATGGCAAATTTGTCATAATTGAGATGTTTTGCAGAAAATACTAAGTATTAAAGTATTAAGTGAAAGTTATTCCTAATTATAAATATCGGCATGTATGGAGAGTTATGTATATAAACATACATATATAATTTAATACACTTTTACATTTATATTTTTATAGTTATACATAAATGATAAAATATTTATATATTTAATGTACAATTTATATAATTATGTGTTTTATATATAATTATAGATATATATATGTACATTTCTAGCACCACCTGATAGAATTTTCCATGATGATGGAAAGTTTCTGTATTTGTGCTGATCAACACAGTAGTCACAAGTCACTTATAGCTGTTGAGCACCTTGAAATATTCTTATGTAACTGAGGGACTGAATTTTTAATTTTATTTAAAATTTAATTAATTTTAATTTAATTTAATTTAAACTAATTTAAATTTAAATAGCCACATGTGGCTAATGGCTACCATTTTGGACAGTGCGGATTAGGAAGGGTAGATTCTATGATGTTAACAATGGTTATTATTGGCTGTTTTATTTTTGCCTTTCTTCTTTCTAAAGTTTACAAATGAACATGTATTACATATTGATGAGAAAAGAATAGGGGGGGTTAGAAATTTAAGTATAGGAGTAGGAGTCTAATGACCTGGATTTGAGTACTGGTTATGCCATTTATCGGCTATATTAATTAAGTAAATTTCTAAGCCTGTATAATACCTGCAACACCTCTCATGATATCATCATTTCTTCATGCTTTTGATTAAATTATTTAATGCTGTGACCCATGTCTTTATTTAGAGAAAATTTAAAACAAAGCATGCTTTCTTTTTTTTTTATTTTTATTTTTTTAAATTTTACCGGGAGGTCCCGGGGATCGAACCCAGGTCCCTCCCTATGGGAGACAGACACTCCCATATGTGGATTTGAGCCACATCCGCTCCCAGCATGCTTTCTTTATCTTGGAATTTCTATGTGGAAAATGAAAGAATGGAGAAAAAAGAAAGAAAATGTAGGAATATTGAAATCAACTTATGATTATGAAGCTTATGAAATAGGAAATGAAAACTAAAAGTTTGCATAGAATGAAAACAAAGTGGCCACATTTACCAAAAACAAATGAAATTACTTGGGACATAGTTATTAATGCAAATGGAACCTTTGGCATGTGTCTTATAGCTAACCATTAACGATCTTAATAAGGCATAATAAAAACAAAAACATTCATCTAAGTATATCTCACTGATTAGATGAGCCATCCAAAATATTAATAGAAGCCATGCTCTCTCATTTAATTAAATTTCACTAATCAAATTTTAAAACCCACATGACTGTGCAATAAAAATATGGCATTTTGTATGCTCAGTATATAATAACATGGTAGCTGGAAAGCAATTTTCTGTTTAAGAGATTGGTAAAGAATCTTCTTAAAATAATATTTTGTAAATTCAAAAGAACTTTACTTTTAAAAAGTTCTTAATTTAATGGAAAGAGTCATTGCTTCACCAGGTCAACAGAAATGCCCTCAAAGCAGGAAAAAAAAAAAAGAAAGAAAGAAAGAAAGAAGAAAAAAGAACACATTTATATTAACCATAAGAGAAAGAATATTAAAAGAAAAATATCATTCTAATAATTGGATTGATATGTTATTTACTTTTAATCTCTGCCTTAGAAAAATTCAACTGTGTTCTGCTTCATCTAGGTGGCTACAAATGGATGAAAGACCAAGGAATTGCACTAAAATATGAGAAAACAGATATTTTTTTAAACTGAAAGGATTTCAATTTGTATATTCCAATTCTTTCTTCTTAGGTTTCTTAAGGAATTGGCTGAGTTCATCACAAGCCACTAACAATTATTTTCAAGACCTGGGGAGACTGGTCAGCTGCCAATGGATTAGGGTATAAGTGCATATAACCACAAAGAGGAAATAAAAGACATCAAACACATAACTTGGAAAATATCAATATATATTTCAAATCAATAGATCTTCAGTCATTTAGACCATGGATAAAAAAACAACTTGATGCTTTTTCTTTCTTTGAATGTTACTAAAAATGACCATAGAAATTATTTGTTTTGCATTTAAGTATGAGATAGTAATATTATAGTGATTTGTAGTTTATGAAGTATTTCCATGTAACTTTTAGTTTTACCACGAAACTACAAGTTAATAAGATATTAAGAAGAGATGGAAAAAATATATTTATATAAAGCACACACCACACACACAGAGTTGAGAATTTTACAGATAAGAAAACTCAGAGAAATTAGTAAATTTATCTAAGGTGTTTGTGGGGATTGAACCTAGGTGTCCTGAATTTGAGGCTGATGTTTTGGCCTTTATGACCACTCTGAGGCAAAACTGTACCAAGTGCATTGTTACTTATTGACCCAGATACCTTTGCTTCATGCATCCCCAGACTAGGGAAAAACGGACATCATGAAGGCATGATGAATCTTTTCTTTATTTTTTCCATAGCACAGACAGGTAGGACTACTTCCTGGGATCCGATTATTCTTGCTTTGAGGTAGGACTCAACTACATGTCCCTCCTTTTGGAATACAGCAGATCATTTCCATATACTTAAAAAATAAACTCTAGTCTAGACCTGCTGATTCTTTTAACAGCACACAATATCAAAGCCACATGTAAGCATTATTATAAACTGCTGTTCTGAAATGTCAGGAAACTATTGTCCCTGGGACAGCAAATCATCAGAGCCACATAAATAGTTTTAGAGCAAAATTTTTAACAGGAAAGGGATATTTGGTATGTCACTTGCAATTGTCTGGTTCTCCTCTTTTCCTGAAAATTTTTGCACTAAAGAGAACAAACCAACAAAACTACCCTAGTCAAATGAAAAGTTAGTTTGTAATTGATTGATAAAGTTACTTGTGGTTGCATAATACTAGTAAAGACAATAAAATTGGGACTATCTGAGTTGAAAAGAAAATGTAAGGTAAAACTGCATTTACTTTTGAGTGGTTTGTGTGTGTGTGTTTGAGTGTGTGTGTGGTCATCAAATTATATCATTGCTTTCCATGTTGTCCACAGAAATGCATTCATTTCCTCTGGAACAAGTGATGGTTAGATTTCCCACATAGTTGAAGACTTCCTTCATGTACTATGGGACACATAACAACTTGAAAGGGTCATCTCTCTCCTTACTTCTCATGAACAATGCCAGTTCATACATGCTTATCTCTTTTCTTGTTTATGTGGAAAGAATATCACAAAAGCTATTTCCAACCTGTAAAATAATAGCTGTGCTGGTATTGATGCACATAAAATTTGGTCAGGCCTCTCTCTCTGAAGAATAAGGTCAAAATTTAATGAATCTGGTCTCTAAAGAAACTATTAATTATAATTCTGACAGATTTATACATCCATTTTCCTTATAGGTTTAAAAAACAAAATAAACTTAATCACATCTTAAGTCATTTTAATTTCCACGTGAATAATGCTTGTAATAACAGTGATCTTATTTCAAGAGTAAGCATTTAATACATGTAGAATTCATACTCAAATTAATATTTGAATTAGCTTTTAATGTAACTTTTCTTGAGCATTTATTGTGTGCTTGATAAAGCACTTGGCTAAGTGCTTTATCTGTATTACCTCAGCTACGCCTCATTAAGAACCCTCAAGTACAAAAGGATTACATCCATTTTATATCCTTATTCCCTATTTAACATTTCCAAGTATTGTCCACAGATCACTAGCTCTGAAAAATGTCCAAAGAAAAGAAGGTTCTGGGTCAAAATTTGCATCATTGTTCCTCTTCAAAGCATTAAAATATACTTTATAAGGAATAGGAGACTTCACCATATGAACAATATGATCTTCTCAATAGATATAGAAAAATAGACAAAACTCAACATCCATTCATGATAAAATTTCTCAGTGAATTAAGAATAGAAGAGAACTCTGTCAAACTGATAAAAGGAATCTATAAAAACTCTACACTTACCTATCATTTAATGGTGACAGACTGAATGCTTTCCCTCTAAGATTGGGAACAAGACAAGAATGTCCCCTTTCACTACTTCTGTTCAACACTGGAGAATCAGGCAAGAAAAAGAAATACAATTAATCCAGATCAGAAAGGAAGAAGTAAAACTTTATTTGTAGATGAAATGATCACTCATGCAAAAAATCCTTACAGAATCTAAAAAAAAAAAAAAAAAAAAGCTATTGCAACTAATACATGAGTTTAGTAAGGTTTAAGGATAGAATATCAATTATACAAAAATCAATTGTATTTCTAAATACCAGCAACAAACAATTAGAAATTGAAATTTTAAAGAAATCATTTATAATAGCATAAGAAACATAAAACACTTAGGTATATATCCTTTAAAAATGTGTAAGGTTTGGATGTTGAAAACTACAAAGCCTTCATTAAAGAAATTAAGAAGACCTAAATAAATGGAAAGATATACCAAACTCATGGATTGGAAACTCAGTGTTTTTAAGATGTCAATTCTCTCCAAATTTATCTACAGATTCAACAAAATCCTAATCAAAAATCCCAGCAACCTTTTTGTAGAAATTGAAAACCTGATTTTAAAATTTTTACAGAAATTCAAAGGACCTAAAATCTCTAAAACAATTTTGGAAAAAAAAAAGTTGGAGGACCTACACTACCTGATTTCAAGATCATAAACCTATAAAGCTATAGTAATCAGTATGGTATTGGTCTAAGGATAAACATTAAAAAAAATGGAACCGAATAGAGTCCAGAAATTTATATATTTAAATTTATTTTTGACACAAGTGCCAAGGATATTCAGTGGGGAAATGAGTTTTTTCAAACAACTATCACATAACCAAAATTTCCAAAGAGAAATGAAAATATATGTCTACACACAAACCTGTTTACAGATGTTCTTAATAGCCATAAAGTGGAAACAACCCAAATGTTCACCAACTGCTGAAAGGATAAATAAGTTGTGATACATCCATCCAATTTAACACTACTCAGCAATAAAAACAGAATGATTACTGGTACATGTTACAGCAATATGTATCCCAAAAGCATAATGTTAAGCAAAAGGAGTTGGACACAAAAAGCTACCAGATTAAATGACATTCTGGAAAAAGCAAAAATTATAGGGGCAGAAATCAGAGCAGTGCTTGACATGGGGTCGGGGTAGAGGGAAGGGAATGACTGCAGCAGGATGGAGGGAACTTTTTTTTTAATTAGAGAAGTTGTGGGTTCACAGAACAATCATACATAAAGTACAAGATTCCCATACACTTTCCTACCACCAACACCTTGCATTGGTGTAGAACATTTGTTACAATTGATAATAGCACTTTTTTATAATTGTACTATTTTTTAACCAATAGTTACCTTTGTTACAACTGACAAAAGATTATTAAAATAGTACAATTAACTATCATTCATACTTTACATTAGGTGTATTTTCCCCATATACCACAGTATTATTAACATCTTGTATTAATACAGTACATTTGTTATAACTCATGAAAGAACATTCTTATCCCCCTTCTATACCCCCAGTGTATCCCCTGGCAAACAATATTTTAGATTTTAACTCTATGAGTTTGCTTATTATAATTAGTTCATATCAGTGAGATCATAAAATATGTCCATTTGTGTCTAGCTTATTTCACTTAGCATAATATCCATAATATCCTCGTTTCATCCATGTTGTTGCATGCATCAGGACTTCATTCCTTTTTACATCTGAATCATATGTCAATATTACATTTTGTTTATCCATTCATTGGTTGATGGACACATGGGTTGCTTCCATCTTTTGACAACTGTGAATAATGCTGCTATGAACATTGGTGAGCAAACATCTGTTTGAGTCCCTGCTTTCAATTCTTCTGGGTATATACCTAGTAGCGGGATTGCCAGGCCATATGGTACTTCTTTTTGGGGGGAGAGTGGAATTAATCATTTCTAACTATCTTCACAGAACATGGTCAATTCTCGGTTTTTCTGTGATATCTGTGGTTAAACATGGAACCAGATTGTGCGTTTTACTCAGCACATATCTGTTCAAACTGCACGTACTTCCACAGGTTTATGCAAAAGCCCTGACATACCAATATTTTACCTTTCAGAGAAGGTAGTTACGACCACTGACTCAGTTGGTATATTCCACCAAGGACAAAAGCAGCAATTTTTCTATTTCAGTAGAAATATGGGCAGAAATTATATGATGTAAAATAGAGGTCCTTCCATAAAGTTTAAGACTTAGAAGAAGGGAAGACAAAGATAAAATTTCCTTGAAGTCAAAATAATTCCACATTGGTCTTGAACTATGTGAAACCCTGAGATGAACTGTAGACCCTAAATATGTGTACTTGGATCCAGGTTTGCCAGGACACTTCAGCATGCTTTGAAGTGGCTCATCATCAATTTCCTGCTGTATTCATAGGCCAAAAACAGTGCCCCATTGGCAGGGAATGCATAAATCATAGTAGGCTTCAGTCCAGAATATAAGGCTGCTATTCCTTCACTTTTCATATTTACAAAGGTTCCAATAAATGCTGCCTGTTTTCCAAGAAAAGAACCTGAATTCTGGATTTGATACAATCCACTGGGTATACAGCCAGCCAGAGCCAATTCCACCAACACCACCACTTAACACCAAAGGGACAGGGCCTAGTTCATCTTTTGATCTCCCCCATATAAAAAATGATCGGCTCAATTGATAGCCACTGAAGAAGAAATAGTCTGGTATTTCTAGAAGTAAAGTACTGGAGAGAGCTTGGTAGAAGCCCAAGGGACCATTCTTTCTAAGAATGCTTTTCATGACAGACTAAACTGTATTATGGCTTTTGGCAATCTTTCCCAATGTCTCCATTTTGTACATGGTCTGTAGGCAGCACTTCACGAACTCAGTGGGACAGAGCACCAGCTCAGTAAAGGCAGAGGCAAAGGAGCCGGTGGTGGCATTCTGCAGTTCACTCAGCTTTGCCTGCTTGTTCAATCCAATCCTCTTCCTCATGACCTGTTGGCAGAAGCTGTAACACATGAAGAGGACGGAGTTCTTGGCAATGTTGGCCATCAGCGCCTGGTTGGTCTCCTTGCAGAAGCCCTGGAAGTCCACCTAGGAGTAGGTCTTGAGGCAGCAGTTGGTGAGCTCTCTGTATAGATCAGGGAACATCTGAATCTTCACTTTCATCCTGTCGAATGGCTGCCCAGTCAGCATGCATGCTATGTCACCTGTGGTCCTCACTGTGAGGTAGATGGCCATTGGATAGCAGGACTGGACTTCATGTTTGCCCATTAGGCTATTGGTTTACGGGAAAGAGAACTTTCTGGAGCTTATGAGAGGCACCTCATATCCGTCTTGCTGAGCTCTTGGGTAGCCAAGTCCTGCTCGGTTCCTGGTGCCTCCTCTCAACTCTTGTAATTCTATATTTAGCTTTGTGAGGAACTGCCAAACTGTCTTCCACAATTTCTGAACAATTTTACATTCCCACTAGCAGAGAATGAGTGTTCCTCTTTCTCCATATCCTCTCCAATACTTGTAATTTTCTGTTTTTTTAAAAACAGTAATCAATTTAGTGGGTATGAGATGATAGATCATTGTGGTTTTGATTTGCATTTTTTAAATAATTAGTGATGTTGAAAATCTTTCCATGTAGCTTTTTCTTTTTAGCCATTTGTATATCCTCTTTGGAGGAATGTCTAGTCAAGTCTTTTGCCCATTTTTAAACTGGGTTGTCTTTTTTTTGTTGAGTTGTAGGATTTCTTTATATATTCTGGATATTAAACCTTTATTTGATGTGTGGTTTCAAAATATTTTCTCCCATTGAATCGGTTGTCTTTTCAATTTCATTATAAAGTCCTTTGATGTACCAAAGTTTTTAATTTTGAGGAGGACCCATTTATCTATTTTTATTTTCATTGTTTGTGCTTTGGCTGTAAAGTCTAAGAAACTGTTGCCTAACA
>JAQZBX010109011.1:0-10502 GCA_029593785.1 Cabassous unicinctus
TCAGGCCTGGAGAGGGGGCATCCCAGGCCATGAGCCAATGCCTTGTGCCCACAGGAGAGCAACAACATGGTGGTCCTGGCCCTGCAGCCAGCCAGCAAGATCCCAGACATGTTGATGCAGCTGTGGTCGTCGGACCTGATCAGAGATGGGGGCAGCCCTGGGGAATGCTGTGGTGTCTGGGTGACTCAGGAGCCCTGAGGGGCACTGGCTCTGTGTAGGCAGGACTGAGCACACAGTGGGGCAGGTCAGGGAAGTCTTAGCATTGCCTTGTGCTGCAGTCAAGGAAACAGGCCCCTCAGGGAGGTGGGGCCCTACACCCACTTGCACATGGCAGAGCTTTGGGGGAGGCCTGAGCTGGCCCCCATGGGGCTCAAGCAAGCTCTGTTGGCCCCAGGCTGCCCAACATACTGCTCCTTCCTAAAGCCTCCCGTCTGTCCTGAGGCCCTCCCTGCTCACCCACAGCCCTTCTGAGGATGGTGGCCCCAGGCCCAGGGTGCATGCCTGTGGGGCCAGGGCCAGGGCCAAGGAACAAGGTGGCCCAGCACCACGCACGTGTCTCCCCAGACCTGAGCAAGGCATGCAGCAACACCATGGATGTCCACGAGGCTACCCAGAGTCAATAGAACTCACAGAGCCTGCTGCAGGACCACATCAAGGCCTACAGCCTCCTGAGCACTGCTTCATCAAGGTAGGTAGAAAGGGAGGGACATGAGGTGCACACTCCTGTGCTACGAGTCCCCCACCAGGCCCTGCTGTGCCCTGGGGACTTTAGCCAGGTCTCACACGTCCCCATCTGAGGGTTTCTACAGCATCAGGGGCCCCAGGCTGCAGGTGTGAAGGTGGAGGGGGGCTGGTGGGTAGGGCCAGGTGAGGCTTCAGCTGTGTCCCTCCTCACAGTGGATGGAGGGCCCATCCCCAAGCAGTTTCAAGGTCAGAAGGGACCCAACACCAGCCTGGCCAGTGTCCTGTGAGGCCAGCTGGACAGTGAAATCCAGTCCTGATGGGCAACACCAGTCTTGGGGCCTGCACAGGGTCTCCATGGGCTCCACGGTCTCCTCAGGCTCCACAGGCTCCAACGCTTCATGGGACCTACACAGGCTGCACGGGATGTACACAGTTTCCACAGCCTGCATGGGATCTTCATGGCCTCCACAGTCTGCTCGGGCTCCATGGGCCTTCATGGGCCTGCACATGATCTACAGGGGCCTCTGCAGGCTCTGACTTTCCAAACAGGAGGTGCTGGAGCTGCCACACCGGAGAGGCAGGTCCCCATGGGCATCTCCAGTCTTCTCTCTTGACTGTTTTTTGTTCTTCCACATCTCTGGGGACTGCTGGGGGCTGCTATTGGGAAGAGGACCACTGTGGTCAGACTCCAGGACCCACTCCTGGCACTGTCTCCTGGGTGCACTCTGCAGCAGGGGTTCCAGTGCTATCCCTTCTAGCAGACACTGCCTGCTGAACCCTGTCCTCCAAGTCTGAGCCCTGCCCACCAGGAAGTACTCCTGGGGTGGGGGCAGCTGTGGGCCATGGGATGAGCCCTTGGTACTGACTCTGTGCCAAGTGCCCACTGCAGTGACTGCCCACTCCTGATCCACAGTGTGTGCTGGTCCCTGCTCTGATCTCCACACACAACACCTTCTGAAGACCAGAGGTGATGGCCACCCTCTCTCCAGCCTCCAGTCCCTTGGTGGCCAAGCTCTGCCCAGGGTCTTTAGATGTCCGTCCTGGCTGCTCCCCACTGGCTGTTACCCTGCAGCCAAGATTCACACGGGGTAGGTGGGTGCCGAGGTATGACCTCTACCCTTTCAGCAGCCACTTCTGGAGGCTGTGGGGCAGGCTTTGAGCCATGGGGAAGGCATTGGGCAGGCACTGATTTGATTAGGGAAATGCAAATCAAAACTACAATGAAATAATAAAACAGAAAAACAAAGAGAACAACAAATAAAACAAGAAACAAACCAAAAAAAAAGGAAAAAAACACTACAGTGCAGTATTATTTCACATCTATCAGAATAGTCACTATTAAGAAGACAGAGAACTACAAGTGGTGGAGAGGATGTGGAGAGATAGGAACACTTATTCACTGTTGATAGGAATAAGGAATGATACAGCCACTGTGGAAGACAGGCCGTTCCAAAAGTAGTTGAATATAGACTAGCCACTTGACCCTACAATACCACTACTAGATATATATCCAGAAGAACTGAGAGCAGTGACGCGAACAGATATCTGCACTCCTATGTTCATAGCAGCGTTGTTCATGATTGCCAAAAGTTGAAAACAACCCAGGGGCCCATCAACCGATGAATATATAAACAAACTGTTGTATATTCACATGATGGAATATTATGCAGCTGTAAGAAGAAATGAAGTAGTAAAACATTTGCCAACATGGATGAATCTGGAGAACATTATGTTGATGAAGAAAGCCAGACACAAAAGGAAAATACTTTATGATTGTGTTATGATGAACCAAATATATTGTGCAAAATATTATATGATTCAAAAAAGTTTATACATGTTCAGTACATTTGAGAAATGGATGTTTTCATTCAACTGTTTTCTTTTTTTTAATCTATTTTAAAATATTTTCTGTGTTGTTTTTAGAAGTTACTTTTAAAAAAGTAATTAATTTTTTAAAATGATACTTACATTACATAAATATTAGAGAAAAGATATAGGGATTTCTATATGCTCCACTCCCGACACCTCCCTCATCTTCCCACATAAACATCCTTCATTAGTGTGGCAGATTCATTGTAATTGATAAGTACATCCTGGGGCTTTGCCATTAAGCATGGACTATAGTTTGCACTGTAGTCTACACTCTCTCCCACAGAGTTCTGCATTATATGTGATGATATAAAATGGCCTATATCTGTAATTGCAACATCATTCAGGACGATTCCCAAGTCCCAAAAAAGCCCCTGATTTACAACAGTTTTTCCATCCTCCTGTCCCCAGAGCCTCCAGTGGCCACTGGCTCTGCATCAATGTTGTAATTTCTTCCATTGCTTGAATCACAATATATCTATAGTAGAATACCATTAAGTCCACTCTAGTCTATAGCTCTGTCCCCAATCCTGAGGATACTGGGATGGTGACATCCACTCCATCTCCAATTGGGAGGGGGCTCATATCCCATGGGGAAATGGATGGGGCTATCCTGCCTGCAGTTGTAGACTTACAACATTCCCTGGGGTGGCCATTGTCCATTGTCATCCCCCATCAGTTGTCCTGGGTGAGTCCAATGAGCTGTAGAGTAGGTGTTGCAACTCTACTGAGGTTCCAGGTCCAGGTGGCACATGGACAGCCCAAAGACTCGAGTCTCTGGATGTATACCTACAAACTCCAGCACCAAGTATAGGATTGAATAGAAGGGACAGATGAGCCACATGCAGGGAAGACATAATTGAGTTCAACTTTGTCACTCTCAGGAGCACAAATTCCAACGTAGGGCCCACTGGCAAGGCACCAAACTCTGGAGCTTCCCACTCTGACCATAGGACCTGGGTGTCTCCAGAGACCTCAGGAGCCCCACTATTTGGGGTAGTATCCACTTTGGAAGTCTATGAGATCTTGCTGAGATGTGCATAACGTTACCTCTGGGATGACCTCCTGACTCACTTTGAAGTCTCTTAGGTGTATAAACTCATTTGTCTTTACCTTTTACCCTTTTTATTTGAGGGCTTTTTCCAGTTGCATTGCTAGTTGGTGTTTGGTAGCAATCCATTGGTGCCAGGGAGACTCAACCCTGGGAGTCATGTCCCATGCTGGGAGGAAGGTAATGCATTCATAGGCTGAATTTGGCTTAGAGAGAGGCCATATTCCACATTTGAGCAACAAGGAGCTATCAGGGGGCAACCATTAGGCACCCCATACCCATAGGCTAAGTTGCAATATCAAGAGCAAAAGCTCATAAGCCTAGTCATCAATATCAAGGTACCATCAGTGGATCATCCTCCTTCACCAGTCACTGCCTCTGCACTTGGGGGACTGTTGCTGCTCCCTTAGAGAATGTGGCAGAGCTCTCCAGGATGGGAATTCAGTATTCTCTCAGTTATTGAGTGAATCTGCACCCACTGTGACAATGCCCCATGAACAATTTAATATTTTTACTTATCTTATATGTATACTCAGGTGAATTACCTCCTACTCATGCCCCATTAATGACACCCCACACCAGCAATCATCCCCACCCCCAGTTGTAACCTTTCTGTGATTCAAAGCTTCCTCAAAAATGAAGCAATTACAATAGCCAAATACCATTAATAGGAAAGTGAAGGAATACTAATAAGCTTAAATATAAGAAATAAAATACATAAAAATTTTTAAAAAAACTAAATATAAAATAAAATTAAAGATTGGAGTATTTAAAAAAATGAAAAATTAAAAAAAAATTTTTTGACATGTTGTGTTTCATCACCACATTATCTGGTGTCCTGTTTGTTCTGTGGCACCTTCCCTCACTCATTCCCCAGTGTCTCACTATATTTCATTTTGTTTTAAAAGAAGTTTTAGAGCACAGAAAAGTCATACACAGAATACAGGAGACTCTCATATACCCAACATCCTCCCCCTTTCCTCCCCATATTAACACCTTTTTATATGTGGATGGTACCTTTGTTATAACGATATAGAAATAGTGAAACTTAGCCACTTAACATGGTCAATGGTTTACATTATGGTTTAAATTTTAGACTGTACACTTTTATAAATTTTGATGATATTTACCATGTCCTTTGTCTATCATTGTAAGATCATATAGAACACCTCCACTGTCCACTAAATGCCCCCTGTTTGATCTATTCTATTCCTCCCTCTCCCTCCCCTTGGTGCTCATGGCCACCCCCTGGTTTCACTCCTTGGATGACAAGATTCATATTTACATGCAACAAAACTGAGGTCTTGACACACTGGTTTGTCCTGTCCTATTAGTAACTGCCCATGCTCTCAAGAGACCCCCACCTGTCTATTTGTGAACAAATCCATCCTTCTGAGGATGGTAGTCCAACTCCTTCCTGTTCATTATGTGGGTCTCCACCCACTGATAGAACATATCATGACAGAATGTTCACTCACACATTCCCTAGAAGCCTATTCCACTTGTGCCTTTTCCTGAATGCCCCCCCCATCCAACACCCTAAACCAGTACCCCTTCCTTTGTCATATTGCCTTAGAGTATTCCCAGCTTTGTACTTTCAACCACATGACTGCAAATCCCCAGTGTTCACCTGGTCCTCCTCCAAACCCTTCCCCCAGTACACTGGACATACCAACCCATCCTTCCCAATCTACCCACCTGTCATCCCTGCATCACCCAACCCAATAATATCACTACCCTCCTGTCATATCCCTTCAATATGTGACTACACACTTGAGCAGACTCAGATAGGTGAAAGTGTGTTTTCTTGTTTTTTAATTGTTTATATTTCAAACATTAAAGGTACAAAATAAAAATAAAAAAGATATTGTATGATTCCATTTATATAAAATGTAAATATAAATAAATTTATAAAGATGAGCTTTGATTAGTGCTTATGTAGGGCTAGGGAAAGCATGCTAAGGGGTGTGGAGTTTTTCTTTTTGGAGTAATGAAATAATTCTCAAAGTTTTTCTTATGATGAATGCAAAACATTGCAATTATACTAAAAGCCATTGATTATACACTTTAGGTAGAGCATATGGTATGTAAATATATCTGAATAAATCTCTTTAATTAATAAATAATTGTGCTAAAATAGCCAGAAATAGCAGCTCTGTACAGAAGGGGAAACAGATTGAAGGGTGAAGAAGTTTCTTATTTATTATTATTATTTTTGAAGTAGTGAAAATGCACTACTGATGACTGAAGTGATGAATGTACAGCAATGTGATATAATAAATACCATTGATGGTATCCTTTGGATGTATTGTATGATTTATTAATATATATCAATAAATTCATTATTTTATTAATATGTATCAATAAAATTGCACCAAGGAGAACTGCCAGGCTATGTGGGAATGAGCTGGCCGAAAAATGACAGGATCCCCAGGCCCCACCCTTTGCGGTGTTCCCGCCATGTTGCTGCTTCGCATTCTCGTTGACAGGCATCCTGTCAGTCACCCCACTCCACCCCCTTGGATCCACCCCGCCTCGGATCGATTCCATGCACCAGCTGCATCACCTGTT
This sequence comes from Cabassous unicinctus, assembly GCA_029593785.1. Classification (NCBI taxonomy): domain Eukaryota; kingdom Metazoa; phylum Chordata; class Mammalia; order Cingulata; family Chlamyphoridae; genus Cabassous; species Cabassous unicinctus. The sequence continues at coordinate 6,176 of JAQZBX010109011.1, forward strand.
GGTTGGCTGCCAGGAGCTCTCCATCATGGTGTGGGCAATGCCCTCCTTGGGGGCGGGGTCCTGAAACATGGGTCGGATGCCAGCGGCCCATGGAGCTCCTGGTGCTCCCATCCTCACGCTCAGTCCACGGGGTGTTTTGGAGCTGTGGCCATGCTGCACTCGTGTGCGTGTTCCGGCATGTCTCGGTGGAGTGAGTGAGGCATGGGTTCGGGACCCGCATTCCTGGCCCAGTGGTAGAGGTGAGTTTGTGGGCACAACTTGGCATCGGGGTGGTGAGGAATGTGTGGGAGATGTCTGCGGGCTCTGTGGGTGTGGGGTGGGGCATGGGGCCTGAGGGAACCCCCATAACCATGGAAAATTGGGGCAAGCGACCATCCCCCTCCTGCGCTTCAGGACCGCCAGGCCGGCAATCCCTTAAAGTTCCCACTTGATTGATCACTGTAAGGATGTAAGGGCATGCGAGGGTCCCGGAAAGTTTTGCATGGCACTGCCACCGGTTCTGCTTGCACTCTGGGCCAGTTGGGGACCTGGCCACACTTGGCTCTGGGCGCCACTTCCGTGGGGGTCAGTCCCAGGGTCCTGCCCTGATGGGCTGTGCCATAGGGTGGGGCCTCACATCAGAATAAGATTCCTGGGCCCATTCCGCAGGGTGGTCCCCTTCCCCCCACTGTCCTTACCCACCCATATCCCCTCCCTCCATGGTCCTTACCCCTCCACAGTCCTTAACTCCCCCATAGTCCTTACACCCCACGGTCCTTACAACCCTACCCCAAGGGTTTCTCCACCCCAAAAGTCCCTCCCCTGTCCCCTCCATGTTCCCCCCCATGGCCCCACCCTCTTCCCTCCCTCCTAACCCTTGGTGGTGCAGCAGGGTGCTTCTTAAAGGGGTTATTGAGAGGTGAATTGATCATGCCCAAGGGAATGGCTCATGGGGGGAAGTGTTTCTGACACCTTGTGTGTGCCAGTGTTGGGGGGAAAACTATGATTCGGGACCCCTCCCGGGAGGGTCCTAGGGACACAGGTTTCTGCCCAGACTGGGAGTTTTGCAGGGACCCCAGCACTTTGCCAGTAAAAGTGTGTATTCAACCCCAGAGATGTTCATCTTAGGCACTTTGCTTTCTTTAGATCTAAGCCCTGGTGAGTTACTTGAGCCTTTAATTTTCTCTCTTCCTCCCCTGTTTTACTTCTTTCTGCTTTCTTGGAGTACACAGGGCAGGTAAGGTCTGGGGTCTGCGGGCCCATTCCCACTGTGACTCTTCCTGGCTCTGTAACTTCACTTCTTTTTTTAATAAACTTTATTTTGATAATTTAATAATTGAATGTATAAACAATAATTTAAAGACAAAAAGAAAACACTGTTGGATAAAAACATACATTCCTGCATTAAATGTACTGGATACATATATATATATTTTGAATCATACAATATGTTACACAAAAGATTTGGTTCATAGTAACACAATCATAGAATTTTTGTCCTCTTGTGTCTGTCTTGCTTTGCTCAACATAATATCCTCTAGATTCATCCATGCTGTCATGTGCTTTATGACTTCATTTCTTCTTACAGCTGCATAATATTCCATCATGTGAATACACCACAGTTTGTTTATCCATTCTTACTTGATGAACACCTGGGTTGTTTCTAACTTTTGACATTCATAAATAATGCCGCTATAAAGATGTCTGTTTATGTCACTGCTTTCAGTTTTTCTGGATACCAGTAGCGGTATTGCAGGGTCATGTGGCAAGTTTATATTCAACTTCTTTAGGAACTGCCAAACAGTCCTCCACAATGGCTGTACCATTCTGCATTCCATCAACAGTGAATAAGTGTTTCTATCTCTCCACATCCTTTCTAGCACTTGTGGTTCCCTGTGGCAGGGGAGGTTAATTGGTGCAGAGTATTGGTGATGGGGGATACATGGGAGGAAGCTCACCTGGGCATACGTATAAGGCATGTAAGTTTGTTTAAATGTTTATGAGTCATTGCCATAGTGGGTGGAGATTCATACAATAACCAAAAGATTGTCAAACTCCCATACTGGAGAGCTTAGCCATATTCTCTAATAAGTCAGCAAGAATCCCTCAAGTAGAGGGGCAATGACTAGTGAAGGATGATGGTCTCCTGATGGGGCCTTGATACTGATGGTTGTGTGCATGTACCTTTACTCTTCAAATGGAAACTTAGTATTATAGAGTGCCTAAGAGTTGCCTCCTGGGAGCCTTCTTGTTGCTCAAATGTGGCCTCTCTCTAAGCCAAACTTAGCATATAAATACATTACCTTCCCCCCAGCATGGGACATTGCTCATGGGGATGAGCCTCGCTGGCACTGAGGGATTACTATCAACAACCAACTTGCAGTGCAACTGGAAAAAGACCTTGACCAAAAGGGGAAAAATTTAAAGAAGAATGAGTTTATATGGCTAAGAGACTTCAAAGTGAGTCAGGAGGTTATTCCAGAGGTTATGCTTGTGCACGTCTCAGCAGGATCTCTTTGGCTGCCAAAGTAGATAGTACCCCAAATAGCATGGCTCCTGAGGGCTCTGGAGAGATCCACACAATAGAGTCAGCGCAGACAGCTCAAAAGTGTTGTGCCTTGCCAGTGGGCCCTACTTTGGAATTTATGCTCCCCAGAGTGACAGAGTTGTAATCAGTTGTGGTTTCCCTACAAATGGTTTGTCCTATTTGAACCTATAATTATTGCTAAAGTTAGTACTACAGAGACCTGTGTGCCCTCCATGCAGGTTGGGAACTGGCTGGACAGGGCGTTTTCCAAGGGTAGCCTGGGGGGAGCTTGAAAATAGATAGTTAAAGCTGCACATCTACTTGTGGATGTACCACATTTTGTTAAAAAATGCACCAGTTAATAGACATTCCTGTTTTTTTTTTCCAGTTTTTACTGCCATGAACTTTCCCCAGGAATCACTGCATGGACATGATTTCATTTGTTTAGGATAGATTTCTCAGAGTGGAATTAGCAAGAATTATGGTAAGTTTGTACCTTTAAGAAACTGACAATTGTTTCTCAAACTGTAAGCACCATTTTGTATTCTCATCAGAAATGTATGAAGGCTCCAGTTTTTCCACATCTTTATGGGTGGTAATATCTTTCTTGATTTTAGACATTCTAGTATGTGTATATGATAACTCATGGCATATTTTAATTTGTATTTTCCTAGAGATGAATGTTTCTTCTTTGGTAAATGTGTATTCACATATTTTCCCATTTTTAAGTGCTGTTTGACTTTTTTAAAAAATCAATTTTATTGATACATATCAACAAAGCAATCAGTTCATCCCAAGTGCACCATCAGTGGTATTTGGCACAATCACATACTTATGCATTCATCACCTCAGTTATCATTAGAACATTTTCATTATTTTAATAATAATAAAAAAAAACAAGAAAATCCATCACCTCTTGATCTCTCTCTGCTTCCCCTGCTGTCCACAGCTCCCATTTCTGTCTATTTTTGCATGAATACTTTTACCTTTCCTATATAAATTGATTCTTATTTACATTTTATATAAATGGAATCATACACTATGTTACACAATACATTTAGTTAATAGTAATGAAATCTTCCTGTATTTGTCTTTTTGTGTCTGGCTTGCTTCACTCAGCATACTGTCCTCCACGTTCGTCCATATTGTCATATGCTTTATGACTTCACTTATTCTTATTGCTGCATAATATTCCATCGTGTGAATATACCAAAGTTTTTTTATCCATTCATCAGTTGATAGACACCTAGGTTGTTTCCAGCTTTTGGTAACCGTGAATAACACTGCTATGAACATATGTGTGCAGATGTCCATTCATGTCACTGCTCTCAGTTCTTCACGTGGCAAATCTGTATTCAACTTCTTTAGGAACTGCCAAAGAGTCCTCCACAGTGGCTGTACCTTACTGCATTCCTTTCAGCAGGGACTAAGTTGTTTTCTCATTTTCATTTGTCTCAATACATTCACTGATTTCACTTGCAATTTCTTCTTTGACCCACTGATTATTTAGGAGTGAGTTTTTTAGCCACTACACATTTGTGAATTTACCTTTTCCTCTTTGTTATTGATTTCCAGTTTCATTCCCTTATGATCTGAGAAGGTGCTTTGTATAATTTCAATCTTTTTATATTTATTGAGAACTGCATTGTCCCCTAACATGTGGTCTATCCTGGAGAAGGATCCATGGGCATGTGAGAAGAATGTATAACCCACTGAGTTAGGATGTAGCATTCTATGTATGTCTTTTAGATCTAACTTGTTTATCACATTGTTTAAGTTCTCTATTTCCTTGTTGATCTTCTGTCTAGTTGTTCTGTCTAA
>JAQZBX010109012.1:0-10502 GCA_029593785.1 Cabassous unicinctus
TCTACACTAGCCTCCTTTTTTTCTCACCCTGCCTCTTGTCTTTCAGTCAGTCCCCCAAATATTGCAGTTTATTAGTTCCCCTTAAAAGATTTCCTCTAATTAGTCCTTGTTTCCTTCACGTTGCCTGTGTTCCTCTCATTCACTGTCAGCTTCTCAACACAACATCACCATGCCCTAAGCATTTTCTTTTGAAACATACCAGACCCACAGGACTTACATGTTAGTGTTTCATATTTAAGAGACATGGGTCCCAATTTTGCCAAAAGCTATAACAGTTACCAAAATCAATAATGTATTTTTAAAAATGAGAGGCATAACTGACTTCTCAGAACACTTCAAGCTACTGTTCTCGCCATCCCTCCTAGTTATAGAGGGTAGGTATTAAATGAATGTCTTTAGATAAATTGATGTGGTTAAACTATAGGCTTCCTGAAGGCAGGGACCCTGTCTGTTGTTCTCTGCTCTATCCCTACACATAGCACAGCCTGGCCCACTGTGTGTTCTCAGTGAATGTTGACTAAATGAATGAAAGCACATTACCCATCTTGTATTCTGCAGTGTACTAGAGAATTCTGAAATGTAATTTCTGCCCTCTTGACTGTGCAATCTTTTGACGAAATATAACACATCTGCATGTAAAGTACTGCTTTTCACCCCACAATGGATGAGAAGAACGTAGACCCTACTCCAAGTAGTTTATGGTCTTGTCCCTAGATGTTAGTGTGTGTGAGGGGCACAAAAAATCTACACCACCAAGCAGACCAGGATATGAGAGAAGTGTTTGATGGAAGGAGACAGCACAACCATTTGGGAAATCAGAAGGTGGTGTTTGATGAGACTTGAGAGATCATGAGATTATTATAGAGAGTATATGCATAGTTCACTATGTAAGTAAAGCTTAAAAAACTGTGAAAGTTTGCCTTTGTTTAAGGAATTGCACCATTTCCTAAAAGAATAGTGCAGTGATCTCAAGCGTAGATTACTAGGGAGAGGACACTATATGCTGAAACTTTAACATTTAAACCTAGATTGAGGCATTTGTGGTTATTTTATTAAAAAAAAAAAAAAACTAAAACATAATTTTATACCTCTAGACTCTCCATTTGCTGTGAATTGGGAAGTATTTGTTAAAATCAAGTTTTTAAGTAATAATGTCAAAATGCCTAGCTTTGTAGTTCAGCTCCAAAAATGTTTTAATGCTTTTGGAGTATTTTCTAATATACTAGTGAATCTGGTCAGAGATTTTGTTTCTTATATAAATAATTATATAGCAAGTGTGGGAATAGAGTGTACTTTATACCATACAACCAAACACCTTGGAAATAAATATTCCTGGTTCTGTTTAACAAGAGAGCCCAACAGATTTTTAAGGCATTTGTCAGAAATAAAAGAGGTAAAAATGAAGTGTCTCATGGTTCCTTGTGCTAATATAGCAATATTGTCTGCTTTTCCCTCAACATTTACAGTTTTAAAATGTTAACTAACAGTGCAAGAGTTAGGAGACAGAAGCTGAATCAGAGGACTTGGGCTTGAATCCCAGCACCACCCTAACTTGCCACACGACTTGGGGCAAGTTTCTTAACCTTTCAAGCCTCTCTTCCCCATCTGAGAAGTGGAAAGAATAAAAACCATGCTTCATTAGGCTGTGTGACAATTCATGTAAAGCACTTCGTGCAGACCTGGCATTTAAGTGCTCCAACATGTTAGTACTGAATTTATTGTTAGTCTTTTGTAAAACTTGGAACGAGTTGTAACACATAGCCTGAAATGAAAAAAAAATCTTGCAAAGAATTATTTTATTAATAAGATGATGAGAAAGTGAATATACTTTTGTTAGTGCTAATTCTGAGTTCTATATTTGCCAATTGTGTTTTTGTTGAAAAGAATTCCGGGAATTGAACCTGGGACCTTGTACATGTGAAGCAGGTGCTCAACCACTGAGCTACTTCAAGAATATTTTAAACAAAATATTTTTGATGTGTCAAATTGTAAAACCCCATTGGACAGATTAGGAATGACCCCCACACCCATTATAGCAATTGTTCATTTTGATAAGTAAGTCTATCAACATGTATAAGATAAAACGTGTGTATACCAGGAGAAAATAGACACAAGGCATTACCTTAGAGAAATAGAATGATTCCTACTGAAAGGTTCACGAATGTTACAGTTGCTAAATAAACTTGGTAAAACTGCAGAACAAATTGCTTCTGTGTTCTAACCCAGACAGAGGGCTTTTCATGTCATGAATTCCATTAATTGTAAAAGTTGCTAGGTTCTGTTAGTTGCAATGGTTTCTTTCCTCTAACAAATAAAAAGAAAGCCAGGGTAAAAAGGTAGGTAGTGGGAGCGGATGTGGCTCAAGTGTTGAGCACCCACTTCCCACGTGGGAGGTCCCGGATTCAGTTCCCGGTGCCTCCTAAAAAACAAACAAACAAAAAACAACAAGCAAAACAAATGAAAAAACCAAGTCAGGGGAGACGTGGCTCAGTGTTTGAGCGCCGGCTTCTCACATACGAGGTCCCAGGTTCAAACCCCAGCCCAGTACTTAAAAAAAAAAAAAGGGTAGGTAGTAACATTGCAAACTCTAAGACCTTTAGAAATAGAATAATTAATTAGTAACCATATTAATAGTTGTCAAAGAATGTATAATGTTCCATATTTTTAAAGTCCTTAAAAGTTATTCAAAGTACTTAAATTTAATGACTGCCAACAGGTGTAACTGTCTGACCCCTAGTGGCTCTAGTTTATAGCTGTCTCAGTTGATCAGTTAAAAAATAAACTGGCTATGCAGAGAAATCTCAGATCCCAATAATAAAGCTTGCAAGCATCTGATTACTCCTGAAGTTCTACTAGTCTAATTGTTGGGGTACTGCCTCTCAGAACAGAGTTCAGAACGAACTTTGCCCATCTGTGAGTTCAGATGTTGAAATGTGTCTGCAGAGCCTGCCCTGAGGCCCCTTAGGAAATTTGTACATTTTCTCCAGCTTTTCAGTAGAATTCTGAACTTCATAGCAAGCCTGCAACATCGATGTTCAGCATTATTTCATTGGCCTGCTTGAACTATTTTTAAAAATCCTGATAGAATAACTATGTATGATTATGTATATTTTATCAGATAGCTATATGAATAATATATAATTGTGAATATGTGTTTATATGAATATTTTCAGGTTCCTATTGATAGCTTTGCTGTCCCTCATATACAGATGATATTAGTAGCTCATCATCAAGCCACATGCTTTGAGTTTTCTCACTAGCGATTTTTTTTTCCCTTGATAGAGAAACTGTTATCTTACTCCACCATGTTTTGAGACAACCAGTCTGAGTTAAGCGTGTGGTTTGTGACCAGGAGTTGACTAACAATTTTAGGACATATGCCCTTAGATTATTCCAAACCACTGAATTAGTTACAATATTTAATATTATGCCCAAATTGTAAAAGACTAAAAAGTGTTTATCTTAAAGTTAAATAAAAAAAAAAACATTCTGCCATGTCATAGTAGTAACTCATGTATTTCCCCTGTCTTTAACATAAACCATATTAGAGTATTTGACTTAATTTTTCTTTTTATACTGTGTATCTCACTTAACTGGGAGCTCTTATTTATCACAATAGTTCAGTGAACAATGGATTGCTGTACATTTATGATTAATGTGGATCTCCAATTTTTTTAATTTAAAATATCACATGGATTATAAAGTTCCACATATTTTAAAGCATTTTCTGTATTAACACTTGTAGTCCTTTTAATAGAATATAAATGAAACTACTAACAATTGCTACATCTTGTCCTCCTTGTCCATTTTCCTGCTGTCAGCACCTTCTTTAACTTACCAAGAGTACTGCACTCTAATTTCTTTCTTTTCTGCCTGCTGTATGGCACATTTCTAGTCCTTTGTGTTTCCTGTTACTATAGAGACTGGAGGTGCTCCAAAGCCCTAGGAGGACCAAGTGGAAGCAGGTCTTTGAGGAAATGGTCCCTGCTGGGTAAAGAAGCCAGAGGCAGGCATCTATAGCAGTAAGTGGAAAGAGGGAATTGTGTAGTCAGATCCAATGGTGTACACAGAGTCTGAAAGAGCATCGGCCCAGCCGATGCTGCATGAGAAATAAGTTGTTTACAGAAACCAATTTTTCAGAGATCTCAGTACAGCCAGGAACCAAACTTGGTATTTTATTTGCAAGAAAATAACTGATGTTGACATTTCCTTTACTATTTCCTCATTAAAAGGGAACTGCTTCTAAGAAAGGTCCACTTTGTCTGACTTATTTTGTCAGTCAAAAGCTCACCTTTAAAACAAAGGTCGATGATATTCTGGACTCAACCAGGACCATCAGAAGTCAAATTGCAGTTTGGAGCTCAAGGGATTTTACATCCAGCACTGAAATCATTGATCCAATTATACTAGTTCTAGAAATGATTAGTTTATATTTACCCTAAATTGTCATGAACTCTTTCCACATTTTAGAAACGTAATAGGAAGTTTTTAAACATTTCTCTGGATTTAATGAATTGTTATACTTCTTACTATATTTATTTTAATTCATGTCATACTTGTTAATATTTTCATTTAGGATAAAGCTTCTAAAAATGAAAAACTAATATATTTCTTCTCTTGCCTTTTCCTTAGCGCTATTAGGTAATGCCCTGTAATGGAAAGGGAGAAGGAAAAAAAGTGAAAGATGTAAGAAGAAAATAAAGCAAAATATAATTTTAAAAGAACAGATGTTATTGTGTGGATTACCTTTGAAACCAGTCTTTTTTTGGAGTGGAATAAGATCCATGCTCAGAGAGTGTTTGCTGGGATTTTGTCACAGATCCAGCAGTCTGAGCAGGGAAAGAATTTAGAGGAATTCAGAAAACTCCTATCTCCCTAATTAAATGTCCAAGAAGGCAGACAATCTGCAAACCTCTTAGAGGGCTGTTGTCTGAGGTCCTCTCAGGCACTCACTTTCTTCAAACTGACAGCAGGAGGCAGTAGGGTATTGGCCTGAGCTAGTTTCTCTTAAGGTCACATCTATGACTCATGCCAGATTTCTTTTTTTTCACTAATTTTCTGGAAATACATGAAACCAAAATCATAGAAGTAGTTTCAGATTTCATAATGAAACTTGGTACCGTCAATCCAGTACAAGATAATGCTGCTATACTATGAATAGAACCATCAAAAGAGGCAAGGCTGTCAGCTTCGAACAGTGGCAACTCTGTGACCCCTTGGCCCTAATATAGGGCCTGTTCCAGTCTGAACAGGAGAATGGCAAGGAATAAAGGTCCATCTCATTTTGGAAAGAAGGAGAGCCACATTTAGCAAGTTAGATTCTTCTAATTTTCGTGGATTTACTAAAATGTGCACAGAACCATAAGGTAAAGTCAGAAAAGTCTTTGAACAATAGCCTGACTTCCCTGTGCTTAGGTGACTGATGACCATATGTTGAAACATGGGTGCTAGCAACAGTAGGCGTCATCATTATTAGCTTTCAGGCTTCACACGGCTATTTTTAATCTTTCGGCATTGTCTGTTTTGCCAGATACAGAAGTTACATAAATCCAAATTACCTAAAGAGTAGAACTGTTCCTTTCTTTTTATATAAAGCAAAATCATTATGAAATGCTAAATATATGAAATGTTGCATTCTTCACTTGATTGTTTTTCAAGTAATGAAAAAAAAATGTTAGGAAAGCATTTTCCTTCTGTATGATTGATGCCATAAATAGGTTATCTTTCATTTATTGAGCTAATAATGAAATAGGTTATATATTTTTGGGACTTCTCCCCCAGTATTTGGGGTATATTTTTATCTGCATTCTCATTATATTTCCTTGTGGAGCTCAAAAAGTACATATTTATTTGAGAACTAACCATAATTAGTTGAACAGTCTGTGACCATATTCACAAAATGTTCACTATTCCATACAGGCATGGGGCTTATGAACTTGATTTTAGTAACTTTTTGCTCTAACCAAATGAGCTACACACATCCCTGTCTGGTGACTTATTGTTAAATAATAGGAGTATTTCTAGTAAATATAGGAGAACGAAAACTATAAAGACTTTCTGTTAATCCATTTGGATATAGATTGTTCTAAATTTGAACTTACTTTTAACTCAAAATTCAAAATGTCTATTTTTGTCATAATTGCTAAATTATTTTAAATAATTTTCTAATAGTGCAAAATCCAACTTGAAATAAAGTTACTTATCACTGAAATTTTTCATAAAGATATCCAATTCTAAAATGTTATAAGTAATAACACTGATAGAAACTCCAGGTTCTAGACTGTGATGTCCATATATGACTTTGAACTCTTGGAATATGGCTAGTCTGAGTTATGGTATAAGTGTAAAACACATATTTGATTTCAAAGATTTAGTACAAAAGAAAATGAATGTTAAATATCTCATTAATATAACTTTTTAAAAATTTTACTTACCTGTTGCAATGATAGTATTTGACATCTTGGGTTAAAGTATCTTAAAATTAACTTCTCCTGATTATTTTTTTGTTTTTTAATGTGGCTTCTAGAAAATTACAAATTGCATATATAATTCACTTTTGTGACTCACATTATAATTCTACTGGGTGGCACTGTTCTAGACCCCACGCTGCATCATCAAGAGGAACAATGCAGAACCATTAAACCAAAATAATATAACATCAGCTTAATTGTTATCCAGGTAATATTTTCCAAAGTACTTTCTTTGGAAAAGATTAGCATGAAACTTTAAGTGAAATAAGGTAATAAAATCCTGCCATGCTTAGGTTGTCACTCAAGAAATATTTATTAAGTACCTGTTTGTTATGGGGCAGCGCTTGGTGATACATCAGTGAATAAAACAAAGATCCCTGCCTTCATGGAGTTTACATTCTATGCACGTAGGGTCAGCACTGGGTGGATATGAATTTGTTTTTCTTACTCCTTGAACACATTGCTATCTTTAGATATCGCTAATGTAACATATATTCAGTGACAGGCTGGAAAGAAGTAAAGGAACATTCTTATGCATAAAGTCATACAAGAGTATTTGAATTTATAATGGTCTTCAACACAAATGTTGAGAAGATCAATTATCAAAGAGCATTATGAATGAATTGTCAAAAAGTAGGAGCATGAGTATGGCAAAGGGCCATATCATGGTAGAACATGGTACCCAGCAGTCTGAGGACTTGTGTTCTATCATTGGCTCTGCCTGAAAGTTAGGTCTGCTTTCTCAATTTTATGCAAAAGAAGATAAATAGATCTATGTCACCTCTCTCACAGGAGGGAGTTAACATATGGGGAAAATATTTGCAAACTATAGAGCCACATATGAAGATGATGTGGTGATATTGCTATTGTTATATAATATGGTAATTATAATATTCAAAGTTATAAATAACCTTCCAGAGTGTCTCAAATATAGGAGAAAATGAAGCATGAGAAAATACTGGAATGTTGAGACCTTTGATGATCTTGTTGGGAACAGTTTCAGTGAACAGGTATGGATGAAAGTTTAGAATTGCTGAGAATTAAATGGAGAGAAGAGAAAGACTCAAATATAATAGAGAGGGACATTCAACTCCAGTAATATGTTACAAATCAGAAAGACAAGCAACTAAATAGAAGGGTTCACATTACCATTCTCTTTAGAGAAAGGAGGCAGAACTTATTTTGGATATCCTATTCTTAGGAGCCTGATTCATCTCCCACTTTCTTCTAGCCCTAAAATTGCAAATTGTAGTGCTGTCTTTGAATTGTTTTTCAAAGGATATTGATAAACAAAGTGACTGAACAGAAGAGTATATGATGGGTTCCTACAAAAAAAAAAAAGTTCATTCAATTGTCAATTATCTTCTCTATGAAGATTTTTTTTTTAATCATTCTCTGCTTTACCTATTTTGTTTGAATTGGGAGAGAAATTGTTTTGTTGGTTTTATTTTTACATAATTGATTTTAATAAGAATTTCTTGGTACTCCTATAAGATTTTAACTGTGCACAAAATGCCCTTCTGTTCTTTTTTTTAATCATTTTTATATGTTTTCAATATGTAAGATAAAATAAACAACAAAATGAAACCAAGGGAAGACAATTATTTATAGCATCAGTAAATCAACATAAGGAAAACACAGGGGTATGAGTTGCTGGCAGCCAGCACTAACTTCAGTTATTACACAGATTAAAAACATATATTTGTCACATGCTTTACTATCATTTAGACTCAGTGGTGTTTTTAAAAATTATATTTATGGGTCATTTTTTCTTTCACCAAAATAAGGCGGTGGTGAAACAAAGCATCTACCTAGTAGGTCAGAGTAACAATTAAGTGCAAAAGGTAATGAATTATAAGGAGAGACCAAATTTCAGGAAGACTGAATAGATGCAGTCAATTTAGGACAGCAGAATTCTATATTCTTCCTCCTGTCAAAGCTGCCACAGGCTCGCCATTGACCACAAAAGGCAGGAGCTCAATTTTGTATTTCGTCTGAGAGTTGGCACTTCTAAGAAGCCAGTGCCCATTAGAACCACAATGTGATAGGGGATCAATACTGGCTTAAAGGGAATAATGCCTCTTTCTGAACCATAACTGATATTTCCTGCAGCAATTGCAGCTGATAAACCCTGAAGAGAGGGCTTTGCCCAAGAGTTGTCAGCCAGGGCCTTAGCCTTGCCTTTTTAGCTCAAGAAGCATAACAACTGTTGGCTGAAACATTTCCCCGTTTGGATGCCAAGTTGCAAATATTTATATTCACTTTTTTTGTCAGCAACTTTCTTGGTTTCCTGTTTCTTTTGTGTCACTCAAGAAACAATGGAAATCTTAGCTCAGGATAGTGGGTTATTTTTTAAAGCTTTCTGGGTCATCCAAATCTATTGTCTACAAAAGATCATGTGGGATTCTAATACTGGATGTAATGTAAGGTCTTTATTGTCATTTTTAAGTCCAGCGGTTTCTCTGTATTTAAGAAACATTCAGCTTTTCAACAATTTTCAGGATTTTCATTCGGTTTAGAAAAAACAGCTGTGGTAGAACTCCAGAATCAATTCTTAAAGTGTCATACGAGGAATCAGATTGAAATAAGCAAGTTTTCCTATCTTAAAGGAAAATAGCATGTATTCTCACACTGTTTATTTCCACAGAAACACAAATACGAGATGTGAGGCTTGGATTCCCTTACTGATCTGGTAATAAGAATAGCAGCTGGTTCCTTGCCTATCTGTACTACAAACACCAAAGCCCTGGATATTGGCAGTAGTCCTAGCTATATCATCCTTCTCTTCACAGACGTCAATTGTAATATCATAAAGGAAAAAGAATGCCTTAGATTTGATTCATAATAGAGTAGCATAAGCCTCCTGTCTCTGGAGAATTAAGCAATCATCCTATCTTGCCTTAATATTTTTAGTTTCCATTTAAAAAAGTGTTTTTGGTATGGGTTTGAGTTAAGGGGAAATAGAAAATGCTCCTCTTTTTTTATCTATACCCCAGCCTTGCCTTACCTTTCATGGAAAGAGTCTGTGTGCCCAAGTGAATCATTTTGTATCTGGAATTTTCAATTTCATATGAAAAGGATGAGCCCACCTGCCTCAAATTACAATTATGTCATGCATTTGAGCACATATAAAGAGTTCTCTCTAACAGGGATTGTGATATCCCCCAAGTTCTTTGCAAGTCAACTAAGTATATGTTGTTGCATGGAATTTGGATCTTCAGGTCAGCCCAAACAAGTCACCAAGAGCAAATGTTTAATATTGCAGACTCAGTTCCAGACCATTGCAGTAAAGCAAACATTGCGATAAAGCAAGTCACTCGAATTTTTTTGTTTTCTGAGTGCATTTAAAGTTACACTATAGTCTCTTTAATGTGCAATATAGCATTACGTCTAAAAAACAATGCACACACTTTAATTTAAAAAATACTTTATTGCTTAAAAAAATGCTAACCATCATCTGAGCCTTCAGTGAGTCATAATTTTTTTGCTGATGAGGGTTTATGGCTGCTGATTGATCAGGGTGGTGGTCGCTGAAGGTTGGGGTGGCTGTGGCAATTTCCTAAAATAGGACAATGATGAAGTTTGACACATCGATTGACTCTTCCTTTCACAAAAGATTTCTCTGTAGTATGTGATGCTGTTTGATAGCATTTTTTTTTTCTCAAAAGATCAAAATTATTATTATTTTTTTTACTTTATTTGTACATTTAATAATTGAAAATATAAACAATTAAAAACTAAAAAGTAAACACAGATGAATAAATATATACATTTCTCCATTAAATGTAATGGATACATATAAAAATTTTTTTTTTTTTTTTGATCAAACAATATGTTACACAATATATTTGGTTCATAGTAACGCATTCATACAGTATTTGTCCTTTTGTGTCTGGCTTGTTTCACTCAGCATAATGTCCTCCAGATTCATCCATGTTGCCATATGCTTTACGACTTCATTTCTTCTTACAGCTGCATAATATTCCATCGTGTGAATAGACCACAGTTTGTTTATCCATTCATCTGTTGATG
>JAQZBX010109013.1:0-10501 GCA_029593785.1 Cabassous unicinctus
TATTGGGGAAAATTTATAGGCCTGGATAGTAATTATCATTGTGATAACTGAAAAAGTACATATTTTTGTTTTATAATTGTTTTTATAGGTGATTTTCATATTTCTCTGTCCACACTTCTACTGGAATGCAACCAATAAAGGAATAGGTTACAGTCATACTGACAACTTTACTAATCACTGTCCTAGTCCAGGGTACCAATCCTTTTCTTAAAGATACTCTTAATCTAAAGGCATTATTCATTCAAATGCATTTAATGGACACTAAAGAATGATTGGTGATTGACATTTTATAAGCCTTCAAGAGTGAAGAGACAGCATTTGATGAGTTCTATTATGTCATGACTGAACTAGGATTTAAGAGTTCTGACATTTAGACCAGGCTCTTTTGATTACTTTTTATGTAACTTAATGGTCAATAAATAATGTAACTTACCTCTTCCTTTTTCCTTATCCAACAATTATACATGTCAAATGTGTTTTATTTATCTGTATTACCTAGGAGAGTGCTTACCAGTTACCTCTTTGCCCATTGCAGATTTTCAATCACTACATGTAACAAAGGCAATATTTTCAGATTCTAGATGAATGAAATTTTGCTCCAGTAATCTCTAGTTCTAAATTGTTCTAAATGAGTCCTGTCAAATGCACACACCTGGTTAATTCTATATTTCAAAGAAGACAATACTTTCCTTATTAAAGTTGAGAGACAGCCTTAGTGCCATTTGGAAAAAGAAAGAAATGATGAAGGGGAAGAGTTACAATGATGGAGGAAAAGAAAGTCAAAAGCCTTTTTGTCCATTCCTGCCTTTTCTAGCCTTTGTGGTTGTGACGAGAAGCATACTGAGACACCAGGGGTTAGTGTGCTTGCTTTTCCCTGTCTCTCAGGTGAACCCCCTGCCAGAGTAGTCAGGAAAGAGTAGTCAGGAAAGAGTTTAGGAAAAAACATCCACATAGCTATGGGGAGTCTGAGATCACTGGAGCAACTTGTGAAGTGCTACTATCCTCTAGAGAAGCTGAGTGCGTGGAGTAGAAGGGAGCCAGAGTTCCCAGAGTGCTAAGAGGGCTGCTGGACTTTCATAATCCTGGGTCTGTAAATAAGACTTTACCAAGGTAACTTCAGTGGGCCTTACCTTGGACTATATGATAACTCATCTCTCCCAATGTATTAGAGTTAGACTCATCTACAATTTTCCCACACATGGTTCTTCTGCCCATTTATTTGAACCTATAATTAGCACTATACCCATTAAATATATGTCCCAAGACTTAACTCTTCCAGCTGTTCATATGCCAGGTGAACCCTGAATCCCAAGCAGAGTTGCAGTCAACACCTACTCTCCAGTTCATCGGACTCACCCAGGACAATTAACAAAAGAATGATAATGGACAACACCCATCCCAAAAAACAGAGAGTATCCACAACTGCAAGCAAGACAGTTCCACACATCTGCCCCATGGGATCTAAATCCCCTCTCAATAGGAAGCAGAGTGGGCATTACCATCCCCAAATCCTCAAGATAGAGGAATGAACAAACATAAGGGGTGAATGAAACTATGGACTAAAGTCGACTTATTATTTTTCTAGTAATGGAAGAACCTGTAACATTGATATAAAGGCAGTGGTCTCCAGAGGTTCTGAGGGGAGGGAGAGGGAAGAAACGGTGTAACATGGGGCATTTTGGGGACATTAGAATTGTTCTGCATGATATTGCAATAACAAATACAGGCCATTATACATTTTGTCAAAACCTATAAAATTGTGTGGTGCAAAGTGTAAAACATAATGTAAACTATAGACCATGCTTAGTAGCAATGCTCCAATATGTGTTCATCAATTTTACACACTAATGAAAGATGTTAATGGGGGAAAGTGTGGGAGAGGGAGGGAGGTATATGGGAATCCCCTATATTTTCGATGTAACATTTATGTAATGTAAAGCTCCTTTAAAAATAAAGAAGGAAAAACAAACAAACAAAAAAGAAGTTACCAAGGGATTTTTCTGACTAGCGGGTCCAGCATAACACCCCTAAAGGCCAACTGGTGCAATTGCACTCTGTTACCCATAGGGAGAAGACCAGAAGACAATGCTGGATCTGTGGTCTTGTCTCACCAACAGATAGAACTGCCTAAGTCTCTCTCTCTCATGCCCAGGTGCCATCTTGGAAAAAAAAAATAGAGTAGCAGAAAAGTCTGAAATACTGAGCATTGATAAAATCTAAAAGAAACAATATTAAACAAGCTCTAAGAGAGAAAGGAAATCGGAATTCATTGAGTATCTCAACATAGAGATAATTTAATTGAGGCACGATTGGGTTATCACTAACGAGAAAATTCAAGCTTTCTCACTACCCAGTGGGGTGAGAATCTGTGAGGGAGATTAGACTGGTTAAAGAAAAGAATAAAGAAGCCACATTTCCATTTTGCATGGTGTAATCATGTATATATATTTGCAACCCTACGCATATGTGCTTATAACAGAACAGTTTCGGCTCTTTGCTGTTAGTATAGAAAATACATCCTCCTCCCATTCCAGCTCTGTTCTCAAGTTTCAGTTTGTTTCTATTCATATGCATGGAGTTTTTGTAGAAGGAAGAAATTGAGGGAATATAGTGGGAGGGTAAAGATAAAGTAATGCAGAGAGGAAATGAATGCTTGTTTATTCTTTACAGGTTTTTAAGTTCTGAACCCCATGAAAAGATGGTATAGTGATAGAGATAATTGGATCTTTTCAAGAGGACATTTGTGAGACTCCAACCAAAAGGAAAGCCAATACTGGGCCTTGAGGGACTAAAATTAGCACAGGATTGGGGAAGAATGGGTCTCTTGGGTCTGGTTCTCAGATCCAGCACAGTTCTGGCATGCAAAACGGAAGCTCTGAGGCATTCAGAGCAAGCAACTGATATAGCAGCAAGAAGACCTTGCTGATAGACAGTGACAGTGGTAAAGGGTCTCCAAGTGGCCTTCAGGCAGGGGGCTGGGACTGTGGAAGCAAAGAAGAGGGTAGGTGAGGCACAGTAATGAGATTAAAGGTAACTGGCGCTATGTAAGATCCCTCTTTAGAGATGCCCTACACTTTGACAGAGAACATGACAGAACAGAGGGGGCTAAATTCCTATGTTGTGGATGATGGCTATGTATGGAATGACATTTGTGATATGTGTGGAATGAATGAACATATATAAAAGCTCTATGAAAGCTAAGAGAGTCAGTGAGGAATATAATTGTTATAATAACACATTATTATTACTATTATTATTTTAGTCTCTCACAGAAAAGGCCTCTCCAGTTAAAAAAGAATTACCTCATTCTGTTTCTTAAACTGGATGAAATGGATTCTTATAGGAAAATATTGCTTTAAATTTGTTTTTTTTTTTTTTTGCAGTTTTCAAATCAAGTCTATACATATTACCTCATTGATTAAATCGTCTCGGAAATACATCCTACATGTTACATCCCTGATTCAAGGAATTAACATGTCTTGTTCAAGACCACCTGACTTGGGGCATAGTCAAGACTAGAACCTGAGCCTCCTACCTCCTTGTCCGGACTCTTTCCGCTATGTTCTGCTTCCAAGGTCACATTTCCCCTGTCCATGTCTGCCCACAGCCTCCTGTGATCTGAATTACTGCCATGGGGTTTGAACACATCCAGCACGAGATATTTCATACCAGGACCCCATTTATCTACAACTTTGCAGACCCATCTCCCCACCTACTATTTTCTTGCTTCTATCAGTCACAGCTGGGAGCAACCACATCCATCCACTTGATGAAATCTGAACATAAGAAGTGATTTCTTTTCTACAAGAGCAGGCCATTAAGAACAATTCTGATTTTGGTTGGGAAGAAGAGAATACTGGGCTGTGAAGAATTGAATCTCTTTTCAAATCTTCAGGCCAGAGCAGAGTCTCCGAGCTAGAAAAAGAAGATAGAAAATACCTTCCCGGTAATATGATTTCAAGGCTGCAGGGAAAGCCCTTCTCCCCACAGATGCTCCTCATTACATGCATATAATCTCTTTATCAGGGGACAAGATTCTTCATTTTACAAGGGAGAGAAACAGCATTATAAGTCTCCCCGGGGAGGGTAACACTGTGGCTATATATTTTTAAAGCATCTTTTAATCACCTTCTTGTTTCCAAGTGTGGAGTTACAATAATAAAAGTCAGGACCTCTACAGGGCTTATTACATGCCAGACTCCTTTTTAAAGCATTTTACATTTATTATCACTGCTAATTTTCTCAAAAACTCTCTGCAGTACGTTTTATTATTAACTGCATCTTGAAGCTGAGAAGTCAGTCAGTGAGAAGTTAAATGAATTGTCCAAAAACAGGTATTTGGGCAGTTTCTGAGCTTCAAATCTAAGCAGTTTGGCTCCTGAGTCCTTTTATTTAAACAATACTCCCCATTGTCTCCACACAACAGGATGAAAGACAAACATGGTTCCTACCCTCAGGAAGTCTGGGCTCCAGAAGGAGATAACAGGTAGCCACAACAGCAAGTAATAATTACAGTGGGGAGATGGGCTAGGGGTGCTGCCGGTCAAGAAAGTTTAGAAGGTGAAAATTTGAACAGCTAGGAATCCTTGAGAGGAGATGGTAGGTTAAAGGAGAGGGGGCGTGGCAGAGGTAGGGAGAGAGAAGTATTATTGCAAATAAGGCAAGGCTAGAATAACGTTTCTGTCTCCAAAATTTTGCCACATGCCAATACCTTCTTTCTATATTCATTTATCATATAAGCATGGTAATGATTTTTTGTTACCCCTTAGTAGGGCTAAAGACTTCCAGTAATTTGTACTAAAATATCTGGAAAGGTCTTTGCCCCCAGTTATGTCCACCAAAGAGCTGTGAAGTCGCTCAACAGAAAGTCAGGCATTGTTGGTATGGGGTGGGGGCTGGGCTTATTCTGAAATGTGGGGGATGGGCTCATTCCGAAATGTGGGGGATGGGCTGAAACGTGAAGGCAAATTAGTGGGGCTCTTCTTGACGGGATCACTAAGGCTACCTTCATGGAATCATATAAGTCGTGATGAAAAGTAAACCACGAGGCCCACTTCATAAATCCCAACCCAGTTTCCAAAGGTAGCATCTTACAATCTCAAAGTCAGTGCTCAGCATTTCAGATGCAAACCTGCAGCCTAACTCCTGCAGGAGTTAATGTGTTAGCATTTTAACAAATTGAACCACTTCAGTGGCCTATTTATCAGTTCAAGCTATTTGGAAATGTTGCGACCATATGTCGTCCGTTGAAATGAACACTAAACACTGCATTTATAAATGGTAATTTATGAGTCATAAATGTCTTCGCTATTAGAGCCATTCTGCCACTGTGAATGGAATTGATAGCAGGTTCTGAGTTCTGTGGTATGTGTATGTGTTTTTCCCTTTTTAGGAATGTTGTAGATATTAAAGCTTTAGAGCCTCATGGAAATGTTATTTTTAAAAAGCTGTGCATATCAAGAATATTGTGTTTTTTATGCTAGATTTTCATATTCACAAATTTGACAGGCAGGTTAAATATATGTGTGTATGTGCATATGGTGAGACTTTTTTACATATTTGCATAGACCAAAATTATAGAATTGTAACTCTCAGATGCAAGTTACCTCTAGTTATCTGTCCAGGTTTGCAATTTACTCATGTGGTTGCAACTTCTAGTCATTCACACTCATATTTTCTTCCTTTGAGAGAGAACACCTGTCTTTGAGCTGGACACATGGCCCCTGGGATAAAGACTATATTACTCACTTATGTTGCAAATAGGATGGTGAAATGGCTGGCCAATCTAAGGAAAGGTGTTGTGGGAGGTTCTAAGAAACCACTCTAAAATATAACTGGGTCACACTGCATGCTTTAATGTATCCTTTCTCTATCCTGCAGCCTGGAAAGCACATGTCATGGCTAGAACTTGGGCAATCATTTTGGACCTTTAGGGCTATGGTCTGACCCTAAGAGACCTGGAAGAAGCCAGGTGCTGACAACCTCAGGAAGCCATACACTGGCCCTGGAAAGCCTAGCTCCACATTTATTTTATGTGAGAAAAAGAGAAAGAAGAAAAAAACCTTCCTTATTTACACATTATACTTAATTTTTTGAAGCTTGCAGCCGTGGCTTCACTGATGTAGCCAGCTAATATTACACTATCCTGGTTTTAAAAATTGAATCATACGAGACCCAGATAAATTATTTCACATGCTCAAGGTACAGAACTCGGTGTAGTTGAGGAAATTTCTAGAATCCCAGATGTTTGTACCTTGGTTCATTATTCCAGTTATTACTTCATGCCTGCAGCATTTAATAACACCTATATAGGAGACATAATAGTTTAGGGTATCTTGTAGGATTTGGAGCCAGACAAACTTAGCCATTCAGCAGGAGTAACTACTGAGGTATTCCAAGGGAATTTGCTGGTATGTAGGGGAGATATTTATGTTAGAGAGCAGGAATTATCATTTACTCTACATACATTTAAGTACATTCTGTTACTATTACATCTCTAGTTCATAAAAATGAATATCATTAATTTCTGCATATACATATTTCAGTTAGCATATTTAACACAGTGAGAGTTTAAGTATGCTGTTTTGAAGTTTTGATACGGCTTTGGGAAATTTGTAACTGTTGTTATTAATATGCATAGTTAATATCATGACATTTATTTCTGAGGAGACTTATGCATTTGAAATTCCAGCAAAGCAATGAGATAATACAAGTGAGAACAAAAAGGTTAGAGATGATGACCCTCTAAAACAGAGGAAGGAATTTCTCATTGTTAAAGGCTAATGTAAAGCTCTAACCTTGGGGAAGGATGATTCCAAGCATGAGAATTAGGATAGAATTTTATTTTTGAATCTTAATGTCAAAATGTGACCCTATATCTAACTAAACACACATAAATTATTCAGATTTAGAAAGGAAATTAAGTCTTTAAATGCATCTTCTCACCTGATGCAGGAAACTTTTCCCCAGCATTTAATCAATTCAATCATTTGTTTTAAGAGTACCTATTATATGGAAGTTACAGTTTTAGGGGCTGTGAGTCATAAAAGATGAACATGACAGAAAGGGAGTAGAGGGTGGTGAGCTGATGCTCAATATGGGCAAAATCTATAAGGTGGAAGGGGGTGGCTGGGCGGTGGATGGGGGTGATAGTGGTGCAGTGATGTGATTGTGTTCCATGGTGCTGGAATGTGAGAGGAAGTGGGGGAGTTGGGTTGGGCTATCCCTGAGCCTGGGGGCGGGGCTGGAGGAAGGAGCAGGTGAACTCTGGGGATTTGTAGGTCTGTGGTTAAAACTACAATTGTGGGAAGGTTCTTTTGGCAAATACTGGTGCAGGGCGTCTGGGGTGGGGGGATATATGGGATAGAGTGCACCTGGGGCAGGCTTCTATGGAATATGAATGTGTTCATATTGTCATGGTGTATTATCTCAGTGGGTGGAGACCCACACAGTAAACAAGAAAATATTAAACTCCTATCCTGAGGAGTCCTGCTATATTCTCAATCAAAGGAGCAAGAAATTCTCGAGAACATAGGCAGTGCCTGATAAAAGAAAACAGACCAATCTGTCAAGCCTTCAATATTATTGCATGTAACTATGGACCTTATTCTTCAAAAATTGAAACTTAATGGTTACCATAGGTTCTGAGGGGAGGGGAAGGGAAAAATAGAATAGATGGAACACAGGGCATTTTTAGGGCATTGGAATTGTCTGCATGACCTTGCAATGACGGATACAGGCCATTTAAAATTTTGTCAAAACCTATAAAAGTGAAGGGTGCAAAATGTAAACCATAATGTAAACCATTGACCATGGTTAATAGCAATTCTTCAATGTTTGTATATCAATTGTAACAAATGTACCATACATCTGTAAAATGTTATTAATAGGGGAGTGTGGGAGAGGGGAGGGGGTTAGGTATATGAGAATCCCCTATATTTTTTATGTGACTTTTCTGTAACCAAAAGCTTCTTTGAACATCAAGTGATTAAAAAAAGACCATCTTTGTTTTAGATGTGCTTTTGAGGAAAGAAAATATTATAGGTATAGTTCAAGAGAGCTGTGTACCTCTCAGAATAATTATGTCTGCTTTTCTCCATTCCTGTAGTAAATAATGTTCTGAAATAGTATCTATCATTCTCAGGCATTGTGGCAGGCAGAATTCTAACAGTCTTCAAGGTTCCTGGCCCCTGATGCACAAACACTTTCTCCCTGCTATTCCATCATACACTAATCTAGGTGCTGCTAGAAGGGATTTTTCAGATGTAATTAAGGTCCCAAAACAGCTGACCTTAAGAAAGGGCGATTATTTTCAATGAAACTGGCCTAATCAGGTGACCGCTGAAAAGGCTGTTCTGGGAGGAAGACATTTAAAGTGTAAGAGAGATTCAACACAAGGGAGATTCTCCAGAGCTGGCTCTGAAGACGAGTTGGTAACATGGCAAGAAATGCACGCAGCCTCTAGTTGCTGAGAGTGGCCCGCCGTGGACAAGCAACAAGGAAACATGGTCCTCAGTTCTACAACTGTGAGGAGGAACTGCACCTTTTCAATCATCTGAATAAGCTTGGTGGAGAATCCCAAGCCTTTGATGAGACCCCCAGTCCCAGCTCACACCTTGATTTCAACCTGCACAGTCACACTGCACCCATATTTCTGACTGAGAACTGTGAGCTAATGAATGGATATTTGTTTAAGCCAATAAGTTTGTGATAACTTATGCAGCAATCAAAAACTAATACACACACACAAAAACACACACACACAAAAAACATAAAAAAGATAATAAAAAAAAACTAACACAGGGAGGGGGTGGAGAATATGGGAATTCCCTATATTTTCAGCGTAACATTTATGTAATCTAAAGCTCCTTTACAAATAAAAGGAAAAAAAAACTAATACATGTGTGTTTTTCACATTAAACCTACCAACCTATGCTCAAAGATGCACTATTTCAAATGTTCTCAAACTTTAAAAAAAATAGTACATTATTCTGCAACTCTTTCCATTTAACATTGTTTTTGAGATGTATCCATGCTGACACATGTAGCTCCATTTCAATCATTTTATATAGCAGCAATCAGGAAACTTTTTCTGTAAAGGGCCTGATAGTAAATATTTCAGCCTGTGTGGGTCACACGGCCTCTATCACAACTACTCAACTCTCACTCTAGGGTGAAAGCAGCCATCCACTATGCATAAGTGGATTGGTGACTGTTTTCCAAGAAAACAAAAACAAGTGTTGGGCTGGATTCAGATGACAGGCCACAGTTTGTCAACCCCTGCTATAGAGTATTTCACTGTACACATAATATAAAAAATTACTTATTTATTTTAGTTCTATTTTTGCTCCAGATTATTTACTTTCACGAACCTATCTTAAAATGGTTGTATCCTTTTGCTTAAAAGTGCTAGAATTTCTTCAGCCAAAGACTTTTGACACCACTCCTAAATAAGAAAAATATTTGACAACACAATGCAGTAAACACACACACACCCACACACAGAAATGTTACATACAAGCTTGCAGGTCTTTCATCGCTCAGATAATAAGGGAAGTCACAAACATCAAAGTTTATGGTGTCCATTGCCTCCTGTAAGGTGTCTGTGCCCAATTGTACATGGGAGCGCTGTGCACACATACACGTTTGACATTCCCAAACCACACTGCTCTCACTGTGATATACTTTGACATTTTCTATTCTATTTTAATCTATTCTATTACTTTGTTCTGTTGTCTTAAAAAATGCCAGTGTGCCACTAAAGCAATTTAATTACCCATTAATGGATTACAATTCAAATTTTTGAAAATGATTCTCTAAAATAAATAACTAGAAGGGATATTGTTGGATTAAAGAATATGTTCATATATACTTTACCATATATTATAAAATTTCTCTCAAAACTCTCTTCAATACTTAATGAAAGTTTGTTTCTATATACCCTTTCCATTATTTCTTTCCAACTTTTGAAATAATTTTGTTCTTACAGAAATGTTGCAAAAATAGTATACAGAGTTCCCATCTACCCCTTTTCTAGTTTCCCCTAATAACCATCGTGCAATTATTAGGCCCATGAAACTAACATTGACACTGCACTAGTCTCTAAACAACAGACTTTACTCGAATTTCAACCGTTTTTCCTCGAATGTCCGTTTTTTTGTTCTAGGATCTTGTCAAGGTCTCCATGTTGCATTCAGTTGTTATTTTTCCAAAAGGTCTTCCCTCGTCTTTCATGGCCTTGACGTTTGTCTTTTATCTTGTAGACTATCCCTCAGTTTGGGTTTATCTGAATGTTTTATGATGATTGGAATGAGATTATTCATTTTTGGCAACAATACCACAGAAATGATAAGTCTTTTTGAGTGCACTGTTTGAAAGATAGCCATGCCGACATTATTACTGGTGATGTTAACCTTGATCACTTGGTTAAGGTGTCTTTGCCTGGTTTCTCCACTGGAAAATTACTCTCTTTCAGTTTATAGTTAATGAAGACCTTGAGGGA
>JAQZBX010109014.1:0-10505 GCA_029593785.1 Cabassous unicinctus
GATAGCCCCTTATTTCCTTATTTTGCAGGTAAGAACATTAAGGTCCAGAGAGGTCATGTGACCTGTCCCAGGTTGCTAGGCAGTACAGCACAGGCCGGGACTCAGATGTGTACTCGATCCAGAGTCCACCCTTCTACATGGCCTCCAAGACCTCCTCTCTTGATGAAATTCTGTGTCTTTCCTGGGCAGCAGCCCTGGAGGGTGGTCTCACCCCCAGGCCTACAGCAGTGGTGTGATGTGGGAGGCACAGGGAACACTCACTGGAACCTTCCCTAGCCAGCTGTGTCCCAAACTGGAAATTCACCTGGACCCAGTAGGCAGAGAAATCTACCCCCACTGAAGGGGTGACACCCTTGACAAAAATGTAGCATCTCAGCAAGGATGATTTGCTCATTGTCAAGTCCCCTGAGGAGGATGCAGAACTGGTACTGCCAGAAGGCATCCATGGAGGGCAAGGAGGCCAACCTGGAGGGAAGAGGTCAGAGCTGAGACTCAAGCCTCACAGCCTGGGGCTGGTTCAGACTTCCAGGGAGAGAAGTAGAGCCAGAACCCAAAGACAAGGGGTATTGAGGTCTAGGCTCCCTACACACCCAGACCTGGGCTTAGAGAAGATGCTCATGACACATCTGCAAGATGTCCCACCAAAGCCAGGTCCCACCACAACAGAAGCAGCCTTACCTGGGACAGATACCCTGGCTCTCATATCCACCCTGAGTGACCCCGAGTTGATGGCTTGAAAAACTGTGGACAGCCCTTGGCCTGTAGCTGCAGGGAGTAAGGGCTGATCAATGCAAAACTTGCCTTTCCCAGCACTGGGACTTCCCGCCAGCCTTGGAGAAATTGTTCCAGTCAGAAGCCCTGGGAAGATCCCCCCACACCTGACAGCAACAGGCTGGGCACCTGCTCCATGCCAGGGCTAGGGATCTAAGAATACACTCATATAGCAAGGGGGATAAGTGAAACAAGATTGGCATTCATTTTGATATTTGCTGAAACTTATGGGTACAAAGAGTTCTTTATACTCTTACATACTTTATATTATTTATTTTTGGGTAGGTTTGAAAATTTCTGTAATTTTTTTTTTTTTTAAGACGGTACCAGGGATTGAACCCAGGACCTCGTACATGGGGAGCAGGTGCTCAACCACTGAGTTACATCTGCTCCCCAATGAGAGTTGTTGTTTTTGTTTTGTAATAGTTTTGTTTTTTTAAGGTATCCAGTTTGTTTTTATTTAAAGATTTATTTCTCCCCCTCTCATCTGGGCTCGCTATCTGCTTGTCTTCTTTTTAGGAGGCACTGGAAACTGAACCTAGAGTCTTCCACGTGGGAGAGAGGTGCCTAATCACGAGCCTCCTCCGCTCCCTGTTTTGTTGTGTCTGTCATTGTGTTTCCTTGCTGTCCCTTGATTGCGTCATCTTGTGTCAGCTCGCCGTGCCAGCCCGTTGCAGCAGCTCGCTGTCTTGCACGTCTTTAGGAGGCGTTGGGAACCGAACCCAGGACCTCCCATGTGGTAGGCAGGAACCCAGCTGCTTGAGCCACATCTGCTTCCCTGTAAGTTTTTTAAAAAGCACATCATCTACACGATAGCCCTGTAAATTCAGCATTTTGATCCTTTAATATAAGTGAGAAAACTGAAGCTTCAAGAGTGACTTGAGGACAGGTCGCACAGCTAGGAAGAACTGAGTTAGACCTAGGACCAAGTCTCAGCTCCATGCCCAGCGTTCCCCTGCCCAAGACAGCCTCCCCAAGAGAATCAAACATAGCACTGGACTTGAAGAGCTACCGCCTAATGGGGCAGGAAGTTATAGACAACAGTGTGTGAAATCTCCAAATTGCCGCTCAGAGAAGGCTCTGAGAAGGAATGCTGTATTGGGTAAGGTGGCATTTGAGCTGAGCCCTGAAGAATGAACAGTTATGACAGAGATGGAGCACATTCCAGGCAAGGGAACAGCACCTGCAAAGACATAAAGGGGACTTGTTAGTGAAGGAACTAACATTTATTGGGACTTATCACTTGTTTAATCCTATCAACCATGTAAGGTAGAAATCAGTCTCATTTGACCATCTATAGATGAAGGCCCAGAGAGGCAGAGGATAGAGGCTGGATTCCAGCCCAGCCGTCCTGTTCCAGCATGTGCCCCATGGACTAGGTGGGTCCTTCCTCTTTACCCACTAGACGTTGTGGCTCCCAAAGTAGGAAGGGCCTTTGGATAGGGCCCCATGGGTGGCCGGCCCTGACTCTGATCTTTTAAGGGACAGAGGGGATAGAGTCACAGTGAAGAGGAGGTGGGAGGACAACAGCAGGTTTCAGACAGAGGAAGAAACTCAAGCAAAGGCCTGGAGGCAAGAAACAGCTCAAAGACCCAGAGGCAAGGGAGTCTGTAGGGAGGGAACTTTGCATGCCGAGGGCTAGTCCTAAGGGAAGAGACCAGAACTTCACCCTTAGTGAGAAAGCAGAGCCCAGTCCACATCTGCAGAAAGGGATCAAAACTGTTGGAGGAAGCAGCTGTGGCTCAATCGATAGGGCTCCCGTTTACCATATGGGAGGCCCCGGGTTCAATTCCCAGGGCCTCCTGGTGAAGGCCAGCCAGCCCGCGTGGCATGGTGAGCTGACGCAGCAGGACGACCCAACAAAGGGAGACAAGCAGACACAGAAAAACGCACAGCAAATGGACACAGCGAGCACAAGCAGCAGGGGGAATAAATAAATAAATAAAATCTTAAAAAAAAAAAAAAAACTTTGTTGGAGTCTGGAATCCTTGATTCCCCAAAGTGGTTACTTTGTTAGTCTCCGTTCCATCATAGTGATTAATAGCAAAACCCTCAGTGGAAGGGAAGGAGACTTCCAATTTTTTTAACTGCTGCTATGACAAGCACCACTTTTGATTTCTCGTTTAATTCTTTTAATAACCCTGTGAGTTAGGTATTATCTCCATTTTACAGATGAGTCCACCTGAGGCTTAGATGAATTGAATTGCCCAGGGTCCCACAACTAGTACATGGTGGAGCTGGGATTCAAACTCAGTTTTGACTGCAAATGCTGCCCTATTTTTTGGCAGCTGGGATAATGTGGTTAAGAGGAGGGAGGTAGTTAAGGCCTAGTTCTGAACAGTGGCAGGAGGAGAGGCTCCAGCTCTCCAGTCTGCCTGCCTCTCGGCCTTCTCCCCCTTTCCTCTAGCCAGGGGGCAGGGCAGGGCTGCTTCCTACTACTTGTCCTGACACCCATTAAAACTACTAACTGTCCCCTTGAGGTGAGGGGGCTTGGACAATTGGGACCAGAGCCCTAGGGCATGAGGGAGGGGTCTGGTCCACCAAGCCGCTGGGAGCCCAGCCTGGGTTCACAGGACTCTTAAGCCCCCTGTCTGAAATGGCCCAGCAGAGCCGACCTCACAGGGTTGCTGAGGGGCTAATAAAAAACCAGCGGCCATGGAAATAGCTCCCCACGGGAGCCCTTATGTGTGACAGGTGTTCACATAATCCTCACAACAGCCTGTGAAGCAGGAACCATCATCTCTATTTTACAGATGGGAAACTAAGCTAGTAAAAGGATTAGAAATAATTATTATTGTTAAGAGAGGTGTAACTCCAGCCTGCCCAGTGCCCTAGGGAGGCAGCTTCTGGGGAGGCACATTATCTCTGCCTTGGGAGAGGCCAGGCCTCAGGGACTGGGTCTCCAACTCGCAACTTAGATTTTGAGGAGAGGAGAGGGTCAGCTTTTCCTTCCTGTATCTTCAAAGCCTAGAACAGAATAGAGGCTTGTTCGAAAATTTTTTATGAAGAAATGAAAATGAGCCATAAAGCAGGTCATTTCTCTCTCTGGGCTCCAGCTTTCCCCTCTAAAATGGGGCTAATTGTGTTAACCATGCAAGATTGTTATAAGGTTGAGTGAGGTGTTTTATAAAGAGGAGGCAGGGCAGTAGGAGACACAGGGATCCCGCCCCAGCAGTCACCACAGGGAGAAAGCTTAGAAACTCAGATGGAAACGTAGGAAGGAGGAATTATCAGCCACATTTTACTGAGGAGGAAATTGAGGCTCAAGGTGAAGTAAGTGGCCCAAAGTCACAAAGTAAGTGGTGGTTCTTTTTATGTTATGGCAACTGCATATGCCCTGCCCACGCCCATGGCACAATCACACCCCAAGGCACATACTCTGCACCTGCCAGAGTGCCTAATACATAAACCCCACCTCCTCCATGAAACCTTCCCTGTTTGCTCCCAGGACATTTCTCTGCTTAGCATTCCAGTTGCAGGTTGGAAGCAGATTCTGAGATGAAGATTGGTGTGCAGACATTTATTAGGGAGCATTTTCGAGATCACTACCTACCCTTGGAGTAGGAAGCGGAGGAAACAGGATTGGCCAAAGGAAGAATTTGTGCTGTAATGCTCTCACGACAGTGGCCTCAGCCAAACCCATAGAGAGTTCTGAAGCTGGGCTTACCTTTCAGAGTTGTAGGGAGTTGGGGCAAGAGGGCCAGGCCTTTAAAGCCTCCCCACCCAATAGGTTGACACTGGATGTGAGGTGCCCCTGAGGGGCATCCTGCAGCCAAGGGCAGTTCCCAGAGAGTGCAGCAAGCTGAGCCCCATCATCTGGCAGCACTCCCAGCAGCTGAGGGTGGGGCTGGGGGGAAATGGGCCCTTCGGCCCTGAAGGGGGTTTGGTAGCTCATTACAGTGTTCAGTGCATGCCCGACCTAGAAGCTGCTCTTTCATGTTCGTCCCTGCCCCCCAGACCCAGATCTGGCCCCTGAACTTGGGGCGGGGGGGCATGAATCTTAACCCCACGCCTAGACTCCTCCTTGTCTGAGGACCTAAGTGGGTCTGAGTAAGGCTCACTCTGGAATTCCCCACACCCGTCCTCGCCTCTGCAGCATCCAGACGCTGCGCGGCTTCAGCATTCAAGCCCAGGAAGCCTGCCAGAAATGGCCACGGCCCAGCCAAGCGAGGAAACGTGGTGA
The DNA here is from genome assembly GCA_029593785.1 of Cabassous unicinctus. NCBI lineage: Eukaryota > Metazoa > Chordata > Mammalia > Cingulata > Chlamyphoridae > Cabassous > Cabassous unicinctus. The sequence continues at coordinate 4,955 of JAQZBX010109014.1, forward strand.
TGACAGCTCTCGCCATCCTTACTGGCCATGTGGTGGGCTCTGACTGGGTACAGCTCACCCATGATCTCACTCATGCCCACAGCCTCCCTGTGAGGTGGAGTCCTGTACGGGTGCCATTTTACAGATGAGGACACTAAGGCTCAAGGACAGGAAGTTACACACCTGGCCTTTCAGACCTTTCCTTGGAAAGGGGCTGAGCTCTGAGACCCCAGAATCCAGGAGGCAGACAGTTATCAGGGTGAAGTTTAAGTTAACACTTCGGATACATCCCACCATTTGCCCTCCCGAGAGGTCCTAACACTCCTCTCTATCCCCACTCCCATCTCACCAGCAGGTCTGAGGAGGGCACTGCCTTCCTGGCGTCAACACTGGCATGAGCCTGGGTGCTGCTTCCTGCTGGGAGGCCCAGGGCTCTGGGACTTGTAGATGAGCCGGACACCCCCCCAGTCCTCCTCCAGCTTGATGTCCCCCTGTTGCAGGGCCTGCCGGATGGCAGTGGCAAGGGTATCGAAGGCCAGGTCCACATTGCTGTTGTTTTGGGCTGAGGTCTCCACAAAGGCCATGCCCAGGGAGGCAGCCAGCTCCTCAGCCTCCTGGGCTGAGACACAACGAGTGCTCTGCAGGTCACTCTTGTGGCCAACCAGCAGGAAGATCGCTTTGTCGGGACCCTGGGTGGCCATGACCTCCTGGTGCCAGTCTCGGATGTGTTCAAAGGACTTCCTGTTTGTCACGTCAAAGACCAGCAGGACCCCCACCATGTTTCGGTAAAAGGATCTGGTGATGCACCTGGTATGTGGGGGGATAAATTGGGAGAAGTTTAGTGCTTTTCAGACACCCCCAGGGGCAGGACCCTGTCCCCTGAGGCCCATGCCTCAAACATATCATTTCACACTGCCCTGTTCATTCTCTGTTCTCTGAGTCTCCCCCACCCAGTTAGGAGCAAGTTTAATTCACCTATTCTTCTCATCATTCCTTGTGAATGCCTGATGTTTTCCTTATTCCAAGTCTGTTTCCCCATTCTCTGTCTGGCAAACTCCTACTCATCCTTCAAGGTCCAACTCAAATACATCTTCTGACATCTTGACACCTTTCTTTTTATGCTCCTGTGTGCCCTCTCAGCACATCTGGGTCCATCTCCCCCCAAAGCCTAACTGTTCCCCTAGGACAGCCCCCCGCCCCCCATCTGGGCTCCTGGGCAGGGCCCAGCAGTATTTGTAGGATGAATGAGTCGGGGGGGACCTGGCCCAGTGGATCCAGACCCAAGGCAACAATCCCCGACCTCTACTTGGGCCACACTGGGTTTGGCACCTCTGAGGGGCCCCCAGGTGGCCAGGCGGATGGGCAGTGCCCCCCTCCCTCAGTCCCTCCGTCCTGACCCCTCTCCCTGCCCCACTCAACTCCCAGCCCAGCCACCCTCTGGTGTTCCCCCACCCGGGCACCTGAAGCGCTCCTGGCCCGCGGTGTCCCAGAGCTGCAGCTTGACGCGTGGCCCCGCGGGCAGCTGCAGGGCGCGGCTGTAGAACTCGACGCCCACCGTGGGCACCGGCTCCGGCTCCGGCTCCGGCCCCGGGGTGCCCGGCGCGCCCGCCACGTAGCGCCGCAGCAGCGACGTCTTGCCCACGGCCGCGTCCCCCAGCAGCACGACTCGAAACTGGTAGCGACAGTCCCCGGCCTCCATGTCCCGCGGCCGGATCCCCACCAGCTCCGCGGCTAGGTCCGGCCCCGTCCTGCCCCCTGGGCCCGCCTCCAAGGGCGCTCTTCCCTCCAAGGGAGCAGCGCTGCCGCCGGTAGAGGATTGTGACGCCGGGACGCGCCAGCACAGGGGCCCCCGTGGGCAAGTCGCCTCCTCCTCGGAGCCTCAGTTCCCCCTCTGTAAAATGGGGGGAATAGTCACTCCTACCTCATAGGATAAAGGGATTAAAGTAGATGAGCCTCCGCTTTGGTGCACAGCAGCCCTCACCGCTTCCTCCGTGCTGACCTCTGTTGAGACGGCCCGAGACGGTCTGGTAGAGGAGCAGGACGGAGGGAGCACAGTTTGCCTGGGGCCAGATGGTGGCTCCTCAGAGGGCAGCCACCCTTTGAGAGGGCTCTACTGCGCCCACTTAGAGCTGAGGAGACTGAGGCTCAGAAAGGCTGGACTCCCATTCAAGTTCCTCTCACCCTTCATTAATCCCTTGGTGGCACAAAAGGGGACAAGGGAGGTCCCAAGAGAATCAGGACATGGTGGTCCAGGTTAGGTTAGGAGCCAGGGTGAGGGCAGGTATATGCTGCCCGGATCCACCCCACCCTCTCCAGTCTTGCCTTCTGCAAACCCAGGACCTGGAGTTTTGGCTGGTCCCAAACAGCTTTAGTCTCTTGGTTTGCTACCACTGATGACCTGGTCATTTCCCTATCCCACTGTGGACAGATTTTACGTTTAGCACTTTCGGCAAATTGGTTCAGGTAGGTGGGATGCCCTCACTGTTACAAACCATGTCACATTTCCTCTTCACGCAACTTTTGGGGTAGGTATTCTCAGTCTGCCCATTTTCATGGATGAGAAAACTGAGTCTCAGGGAAGTTAAATAACTAGCCCAAGGTCACTCAGCAAGGACTAGCTGTCAAGTCTACCCAAGGTCAAAGTCCTGTTGGCTATTTCTGTTTCTGGCTGGACAGGTTGGGGATCTGGGAAGGCCCAGGTTTTCTTCTGGCCAATTCCAAATGAACCAATGAATCTTTTTTTTTTTGGGGGGGGGGTCTCCAAGTAATCTTAGCCATTGGTCATCTGCACTGTAGAAGCCCAAGGGGCCCAATTCCCTGCTGGCCCTCTGCCTACAGGAGGAGGAGGAGTGGGGAGGCAGAGGATCCAGGAATCATGAAGAGCCTTAGAAGGGGCGTGTGTGTTGGGGGAAGGGTTTTCCCCTTCCAGCTCTGTCCAAACCAAGAGACTCTGCCCCACTCCCACCTGTCCTTCTCCTTCAGGCCAGAGCTCAGCTCTTCTTCCCCCAGAGTGTCATTCAGCTTGAAAAGTATTTTTTTGTGTCAGGCTCCTGCTGGGCCTGGGGATGCCTCCAGCCCCTTCTCTTAACCTACAACTTGTGCTCTGAGCTGCCACCGGGCTGAACATCTTGCACCTCCTTAGCTTTCTGTCAGGAACACTCCTCTTCGGCTCTAACTAACCCCTACTTTGGGCCTTAGACATGATGCCCATCCTCAGGAGGCCCTCACCAACTACCCAGATGAGGTCACATCCATTTGTCCACCCATGATGTCTGTCTCCCTCCCAAGCTGCAGGCTCCTTTCAAGGACCGAGATGGTTGTATCCCCAGTGCATGACCCTAAGTAGTAATTCAGTAAATATGAATGGCTGAATGAATGAAATAAAGTGGTAAGTGCTATCCATTCACCCATTCAATCAGCCAGTCAGTCAAATGCTACAATAGAGCTGGAAGTCAGGGAACCAAAGGGTCGGACATGGCTTCTTGGAGGAGGTGATCTTGAAGCTCGGCCCCCAAGGATAAGTGGGAGCTGGGGAGGTCAAAGAGGAAAGGCACTGCAGGTGGGGGGCAGCTGGGCAAAGGCAGAGAGGCAGAAAGCAGCTTCAAACGCCGTTTGAACCCAGCCCTCCCAGAAGCCTTTCTGGTCAGCCTAGCCAGGCCGTGCACTGTCAGCATCTGACCCTTGTACTTCTTCCCTCTCGCTGATACTTCCACCATGCACCTGGCACCCGAAACCAGATGTCAGCTGACCTCTGTCACAGGCTCATTGTATGACCCTGGGACAAGTCATTTCCCCTCCTCGAATCCTGCTTCCTCTTCTGCTAAACCAAGCAAATCAGAGTACCCCTTCTCCGGGTAGTTCTGGAGGAACTGTGTTAACTTCACAGTGCAGGTTATGCAGATCTGGGCTTCAGTTCCAACTCTGCCACTCACTAGTGAGATGACCTTGGCCAAGTTTTATTTATTAATTCATCCACTCATTCATTATTTCACCAAGTGCTGGCCAACGTTGATATACTAGGCCCTTGTACAGCAGTGAAAACAACTGACAAAATTCCTGCTCTCGTGGAGCTCAAATTCTCATGGAAAGGCTGAAACAAAATGTATATAATGTGATGTGAGGGAGCAATAAGTGTTAAAAATAACAATCAAGCAGGGCAATAGCTCGAAGGGTGGTGGTGGCTATATCAAAATAGGGTGGTCTGAGGAGGTGAATTTTGAACAGAGATCCAGGGGAAGTACAAGAGTAAGAGTTGAGGTTGTCTACGAGGTCCAGGAGGGGAGAGCTCCACGCAGGAGGACCAGCAGGAGCAAAGGCCCTGAGGTGGAAGCAGTCAAGGGGGGCTCCAAAAAGAGCGAGGAGGCCAGGAAGATGGAGCAAGTGGGGAGTGATGAGGGCAGAGAGGAGCGAGAGCCAGATCATGTGTGGCTTTGAAGACCAACTTGGGACTTTGGCTGGAATTCTAAGTGTGTTGGGAAGTTGTTGGAAATTTTTGAGCAAGTGAATAATATGATCTGTATGTTGTTTCTTTTCCCACAGCTTTATTGAAGTGTAATTGACAGACAAGAAATGGCACATGTTAGAATATACAATATAGTGAAATTGGAACATATGTATACACCTATGAAATCATTACTGCAATCAAAATAATGAACATAAGAGGGATTGTGGGAAGATGGTGACAGACTAACAGGCAGAGCTGAATGCTCTCACAACAACAATGGAGAGAGAACCAAAAGCTGTCTGAGGGACCTACTTTGGGGGTGAGCAGACCGGGACAGTGTTACACAACTCCCAGGAGGGTGAGGGTCAGAGAGACGAAGAAGCTGAAATGACAAACGTGAGTTACCAAGTCCCCGTGGCAGCCAGGAAGGGCTCCCCTCCCCAACCCCCGAGATATTAAGCTGGGGTAAAACCCCTGGCTCGCTGCAGCCAACTGAGAGGGGAACAGACATCTCCTTCCTGTCAGCTGTTTCAAGGGAAAAGGGAGGGGCAGCCAGGGTGCTTTTCTTCAGTGAATTTGGCCACTCTGGAGATTCACCACAGGGACACAGGAAAGCTGACACTGAAACACCTCAGTGGAAAGGTGCACTATCGACATCTGCTGGCCAGTATGGAAATTGCATGGATAAAAACTGTTGATGTTCTCTGTATCCAACCCCTGAGAGAAAACCTGTGCCCCACTAGTCCCTGGCCAGATTTTGAAAACTTAAGCTGGGTAATTTTAAAGACTGAGAATAAGGTGAATATCAAAGAAAAGCTGTGGAAAAAAAAAACAATGGGCGGGAAGCGGATGTGGCTCAATCGATGGGGCTCCAGTTTACCATGTGGGAGGCCCCAGGTTTGATTCCTGGGGCCTCCTGGTGAAGGCCAGCCAGCCCGCGTGGCACGGTGAGCTGACGCAGCAGGACAACCCAACAGGGGGAGACAAGCAGACACAGAAAAACGCACAGCAAATGGACACAGTGAGCACAAGCAGCAGGGGGGGATAAATAAATAAATAAAATCTTTTTAAAAAAAAATGGGCAAGAGAGAGAAATTGACCATCAGAGTAAACTCATCAACATATTCA
>JAQZBX010109016.1:0-10503 GCA_029593785.1 Cabassous unicinctus
ATGATAGGTGGTAGAAGAAATAAAGATGAATTGAGACTCTAGAGATTCTATACCTGAAAAGAGATTACAAACATGTTAATGGGTCATACCTAAACTCTGGTTCAACAGTATTTGCCTGTGGCTACCTGTGTTTTTCACCCTTATTAAATTTTCAAAGATTAGCAATAGGAGAATTTTTATTTGGATAGTCAGATCTGATAGTGTGATGGCAAGGACAAAAAATAAACAACAAGAAAACAAATTGAAAAATCAACTCAGGGAAACGATGTGGCTCAGTGGTTGAGTACCAGCTTCTGACATACGAGGCCCGGGTTCATTCCCAGGTCCCAGTCCCTCAAAAAAAAAAAATCTAAATACAAGAAAATCATAGTGATGGGTAGCCAGATGACAGATAGCAATGGTGAAATCACTGGAATGGTTAGGTCTAATCCTAAGTCTGCAGACCTCAAGCACACTATAGGATATTCCTCACTATCTGAAGGCAAAGATACATATATATACACACCTATATATGAATAGGTATTTATATATAACCTTCCCCCATTACGTCAGAATGTATTTCAAATTCAATCACCAATGAATGTGTAATTTTCCCCCCGACCAGGTAGGAAGCAATATTAAGGATTTTGTTAGTTAAAGGGTTCTCTGTTTCTATTGTCAGACTGTTTGAACTTTGGCTCCATGACTTATTTTGTGAACTTGGGCAAAGTTTTGTTCCTTTTCTTTGCTTTTACATTCTCTGTGCCTCAGTAACATTAAGACAATAACAATATTATTCATTTCACTGGGTGTTTGTGGGTATGAAAAGAGGGATTGTATTTTAACACATAATGAATATGCAAGAAATGATGATAATTAAATGCACGTTTATAAATTATAACTACTATTGATATTTTGAAATAATCAAATATCAAATCTCTTTTGAAAGTTTACCTCTACCTCTATTTTTCTCTCCCTCTCCATCTCTGTCTCTTTCACACACATGCACGTACACACAAGCACAAACACATGCAGTTAACATATATGGAATAATCAATTTATCCCTACAAAAAATAATAGAAAATATAAGATGGAAGCTCCATGCAGTAGTTCTACATAGAACCTTTCTGACATCGACATAAACTTACTTTTCAACTAATATTTAAACATTTAAAGTTCACTAGAATTATAAACATTTCTTTAACCTTTTCTTTCACCCTCGGTTTTATCTCAATTTACCTGAAAATGAAGAGAAATATTCCCAGTAAGCATGCAGAGTTAAACCAGTGAGTGCTATATAAGGAATGGTAAGCAATTAAATCATGCATAGGAGAAACTGGGAGAAATACACAAAAGAAGCCTCCCTGAAATGTTTGCCTTAGAAAATAAGGAGCCATTAAGAAGTTTCTCCTAGAAATGACCCTCGGGAGAGTACATCTCTAGAGGAATAGTCAACTGTTGAGTTGTTTTATTTATTTATTTTGAATAACAGATTCATATAGTTTTTTTTTTTTCTCAAGCTGTAGTTATTTTGAATAGATCCTGTGATCAAAACACAAAATTTGATTTGGGTTTCCATCATACTAAAATTCTTGATAGCATAACTCAACCTGCATGTGCAAGTTTTGTGCTCTTTAATTCATGATCTGTTCCTTGGCTTTTCCAGTGACAGGTGAAGCAAGTGTAATCTCTTATAATTAAAACTGAAGCATTTCAAAACAGGAAGAAGCTATCTGCTTCAACTCCTTTGTTTTATAAATAAAGAAAAGGAGTAGCATAACAATAATAATAGCAACAAGAATGCCCTTATTAAAGTTAATGCACGTTAGACACTATGGTAATTTAATTTAATTACTATAACTACTCCCTGAGAAAATTATTACTTTACTACAAGATTTTATTCCTTCTTCCGAAGACTTGTTGAGGAAATTGCTGGTCCCCCTCCCCTAATCGGTTCATGTTTTTCCATGTAGTAGTATTTGATTAGAAGGCCACCATGAATAAAGTCTATAATTCCTAGCCTTCCTGGTGACCATAAGACAATGTTCTTAGGTTCTTATATTTTAAGTGGAAAAGGAAGTGCTATAGTGTAGTTTCTTGTTGTTTTTCTCACAAGCAAGGTGGGCGCATTGTTACCTTCTCTTTCCTCTTCTCCCATTCAGCTACATGAAATGCATGGAAGTGAATTCTTCAGTTCCATCTAGGTCCATATGGGTTAGAGACCTGCCCCATCGATGGCAGAGCACAAGTCTGCTTACCTCTGGACTTCTATATAATAGGGAAATAAAAATCTCTCTAGCTTAAGCCACTGCTATTTTGATTTCTATTGTTGACAACCAGACCTAATCTTCATGCAGGTCTCTTGCACTGAATTTTCCATTATTCCCTAAAACTTCACATAATTGCATTTTAAATGTCACCACTCAAAAAGGCCTCCTTGATAACTTCAGGACTTCTTGACCACAACTTACCACTCTGATTATCTAACTGGCATCTGTCACTTTCTGAATTTTTATTTTAATTTTTATTGTCTGCCTCCTTTCCATCTGAAACAGAACTCAACAAATGCAAGAATCTTGACTGTGTCACTCACGGCTCTGCCTCAATACCAGTAACAATACTTGGCATCTTGGAGGTGCTCAATAAATCTGTTTTGAAAGAAGAAAATGGTTAAAGTGGTCATGCTTTTGAGCCACAGGGGTGGGAGAGCCACATGTCTAAGTATCAGTCAGAAACTTCTCATAATAGTGATGAGAAGCCCAAGACAACAATGAGGCCATACATTGGAAATGAAGAGCACTGATTAAGGTTGTACAAATTAAAGCTCTGAGAGGCTCTTGAGAGAATAATTGTACTTGAAAGAATAATTATTGGTTTAATAGAATTATGCCACTTAGAGCTAGGATTCTGCTCTCCACAAAGTCTTGGATCTAGCATCATAATGGTTAATCTACAGTTCTCTGAACCCAGAATTCCTGTTAACTACAAATTATGTTTTCAGCCTCTCTAAAGTTGTATTAAGTTTAAAATTAATGTCAGCCTTTATAACACAATAAATAGCCTCATATGATTCCTATGGATTTTATGCTAAAAATTTAGTTCTCAATGCAAGAAAATGTGAAGGTCATTCATTCTGTACAGAGTATCTCTTCCTCAAACAAGAAATTGAATTCTCATTATTCTAGTCCTAATTCAAGAACTCTCCAGGCCAGGAAGATTGTAACTCAACTCATGAGCTATCTTGGTGAATCATGTAAAAATTACTGTCTTTAAACATTTCCTTGTAACTCCCTTGGTAAAAGTAGTAATTTCTTCTGTTGCATTTACAAAGCACTTAACTCGTTTTGCTTATGGGAATCACCACATCGTCTGTAGATCATTTTGAGTGCATGCCTCATGATGTTAGACAATGAACAATTTGAAAACAAGACATAGTATCTTGTTCATCATTGTACCCCTGATGACTATAGAATACTTAGCACTTTGCTAAATGTTGTGAAGAGGGCAGAAAAGTGTATGACATTTCCTGTCCTTCTCCCTTCCAGTTGAATGTGGGCTTCTGTCTAAATTCTGTCCCATAAGATTTTTGTGAGAGTGATGTGAGCAACTTGGAGGTCATGCTTTTTTTAAAAGTAGGAGAGTATGCACTCCTTCTTTTCTCATTTGTGGTTCTTCTTGATGCCGTTGCTTGGAATATATTCAGGGTAGTGAGATATCTTAATCCTGCAAAAAAGCACAAACCTGAGAGACACTGAAGAAGCCTGAGTTCCCAGTAGACCCCATGAAGGAGCAAGGCCATACCATCCCTGAAAGCCCTGCTTTCCTGATGGTTACATAGAATTATCATAGGTCAAGCCAATGTTACTTTGGTTCTATATCACATGCAGTTAAACATATGCCCTACCTAATACAAATGGTAGATAGAAAGTTTATAAGAGAGTTAATTTGTCAAATCGAAACTCAGTGCTTAAAATCTGGTGATACGAAAAAAATCAATGAAACCATCAAAAAGGCAGAAGGTTATCTTTTTTTCCTTTACAGGGCAATTGCTTTAATTTTATTTATCAAGTTTTTTACTTTTCCTCAAGTTTAAAAAAATCTCCCTTTTCAACACCACTACACTGTGTCCTTCATATACCTTAACTTTTCTTTATAACTTCTATCACGTTTGTCTCTCTGTGCTGAAATAAGAGCATTTTCTTCATCTCTATATCAGTTTTACCAATTCCCTTTACTGTCTTTTTTTAACATATATATTATCTGCTCTAAATTGTTAAAACTCTGTAACTTAGTTTTATGACCAGATGTTCTCTTTGGTTCTTTGTCACATCAACCCACCTGATTTTCAGTCTTTCTTCCTTCATAAATTCAAATGTCTTTATTATTTTTAAATCTATTAAACATTACTAAGGAATGGCACATTAAGATGAGGCTCATCCTCTCTCTGATACCTCTGAGTCACACAGTCAGGATCTAATGCCATTGAGACATTAGCCAACAGATATTAAACAGAGTTATGGGGCAACAACCCAGCAGCCCTGTAGATAGGATTTAGCCTAAAACCAGTTAATGACCCTTGAGTACTACTCCCACATAGAAGGTATAAAAAGAATTGAATAAGTCTGAGGAGGAGGGCTGAACTTTTAGACCAACTAAGGATTTGTCAGGGCAAAGGAAATGCGAGTGATTCCCATTGATCAGTGAAATAAAGAAACATTTCTTCAATTCAAGGAAACATCAGTTCAAGGTAAACAGAAGTGAGGGAAAAGAATCTCTGAAAAATCCATGAAACTGCTTCAAGTAGAGAAGAATCCTTGACTGAGGGCATGGAATCAGTTTGTGAGAGTAACAGTTAGGAAAGGAGTCTCCTGCTTCCTTTTCCTCCCCAATCTCCCTGCCACCCCACATTTCTCATATTCAGGGGTCAACAATAGCAAGTAAGAATTGGGAGATCTGAAATTAGTGAGAATATTAAAAAAAAAAATGTTAACAATACTCTCATACCTTCTTTGACTAATGAAGATCATCTGGTTTTAGGGACCCCTACCTGGGGAAGTGGGGGCAGTAGAGGTTTTATGCTCTGGAATGAAATAGGACTCTTCAATTATTACTTAGATCTGGATATTTTCAAATACCCATGAATTATCAGGAAAAAAACAAATCAAAACAAAGCATGAGGTCACAAGAGTTTCCATAAAGGGAAAGGTGAAGCACTTCTACCTCTTAAAATATCTTAAAGGAACAATAGAAATAATACAGTGTCCTTTTAGTCTAATATACTTTTATACTTATTATATTCTGCATGCCATAAATTTAATATCTGAAAAATACATACATTTGATTTTGTGGTGTTCTTTTTTTTACTTCTTATTCTCACTTTTGGTGCCTTATTTCCTCAAACGCCCTACGATTTTTTATTGCAATTTAATATTTGTTGGAATTTTAGCTGTGAGAATTCTTATTAATTTGGGATGAAACAATGTTCCTCCAGTGATGCATTACATTAGTTTCTACTAGGAGCCCAGAAGACCTTGTGTCCTGAGAATACCTTATACAAAATTGACTTAGATTTTTTAAGACAAAATGAGTAATAGAAACACACACAATAAACTTGTGAGATAACAGCTTCTGTCAACACTTTCTTAGGGGAAGTTCCCCCTACTTCCCTTTCTCTCTCTTAGTCATTTCTCTCCTCTCTTCACCAAGACTAAGTTCGAGTAACAAACAATTTCTTGTATTCTCCATTTGAAGGAAGGGTATTTTTTCTTGAAACCTTATTCACCAAGGACAAGATATAACCTCCTATGGTTGCAAATTGATGCTAGACTCTCACTTGAGCTACCTTATTAAGTGGGTCCTTTTCCCATACTACTTGGCAAAGATCCTAATTACTGAGGATCCCTAGCTTTAAAATTAGTTAACATTCTATCTCTTTGAATACTCACTACCCAAAATGAAGAAAACCTCAAGGTAAAGGAACTGATTTTGAAGAGTTTGATTTTGTGGTATGGGAGATGACAAAATAAAACTAATTGTCTACAATTGACATACATAAACCCAGAAAGATTAGACAGCACAAGACAAGTGAATATAAATACGGTATATAATTAATAATTATGGTATTAATTTGAGGCAAAGGAGAAAATGAGTTATAAAGCAATAAATAAGAAAGAATACTTTTAATTGAAGAAGTCTTATTTTCAAGCTGTCTGCTTGCTCTCTGATATGTGTTGCCCTTGACTTTTGAGATTGCCTAAGTCTATATCTGTTCAAAACTTCTTTGGAGACATCTAGTGCATCCAGACCCAGGCAGGAAGCATGGGATGCACGGTTTTAAGTGTGCTTTTAAAGTTAGATATGCAATGTATGACAAGGTACAAATGATTATGCCAGTACTAATATGGGACAGCTAATTTTTATCCCCACCAAATAAAACAGCAAAATAAAAGCACAAAGAGAAGAAAAGGGAATAAATATATCTATTTCCCCATAATATTATGAAAATACTTGAAATCTAATTAAGGAAGCACATTCTAAATTCCAGAACTCTGGAGAGAATATATCTTCTCCTTTCATGATCGCTATAAATAGAATGGCCAAAGAATAACATAGACTATTAAATAATTCATATGTAAATTAAGTTTATTTAATTATTCAATATACACTTGAAAAAACTCAAGTAATACATAGTCATATCAATAAATATTGTTTAAATAGACTTTATACCAGATTTCACTTAAAATATTCCATTGTCAAGGATGTTGTCATCAATTATAACAATGATTTATGGTGCAATGGTACTCAATTTAAGCATTTTTAAGTAATAACATATAATCCAGAACTAAAATATATTCTAGGTGCAAAAAGAGACTATCATCTTTCTTTTCAAAGCAGAATTAGAAGGGCAGATTAGTGAAATGTCAAAGGCTATGAAAAAAAATTTCTCTATTCCAAAATGACCTAATGAAATTTGGCATTGTGTGGAAAATAAACAAAGTAGATAATATTCTCAACATATTTTTGTCTTTTCAGATTTCATAGACCCAGAGAGTCCTGGGTTTACAACATGCTTCTCTTTCCTGCTGCATCATTATTCCCTTTTCAATTGCCTATTAATTTTTCTCTACTCACTGAAAATATAAATAATAACTTTTCTCAAATTACCCAAAAGAAATGATTAATTTTCATTCCTTCTGTTGGGCTATGCATCTAATCATACATTGCAAATTTCCATTTTATTTAGTTAAAAATATTCTGATTGTTTTGTTCATGGCCTCCTTTACATCCTTATTCCTAAGTGTAGATCATGGGGTTCAACATAGGAATTACTGTGGTGTAAAACACAGCCACCATTTTTCCCTGCTCCACAGACTCCTCAGTTGGACTTCTAAGACACATGAAGAAGAGTGTTCCATAAAATATGGTGACAGTGGTCAGGTGGGACCCGCATGTGGAGAAGACTTTCTTTCTTCCTTCTGAAGAACGCATTCTTAGGATGGCAATAAGGATGAATATTAGGAGACGATAATGATCAATAAGGAATAAGAGAAGTTGAGACCTGCTAATGTGCGCATGATGTATTCTTTAATAAAGGTCCCGGCACAGGACATTTTGATGAGGGCTGGGTCTGCACAGTAGAAGTGGTTGATCTCTATGTTTCCACAAAAGTACAAACCATGGGTCCAAAGTGTGGAGATCAGACTAATAAAGAAGCCATATATATAAGGGAAAGAAATCAGCCGAACACACACAGTCCTTGACATTCTGCTGCCATAGAGTAGAAGGTTGCCAATTGCCATGTATTGGTCAAAGGCCATCACAGCAAGAATGAAGACCTTTACATGGACAAAAGCAATGAACAAAAAACACTGCATGATACAACCAGGGTAGGATATGGTTTTGGTCTCAGATACCAAATTTTCCAACATTTTAGGTGTAACATTGGAGGAGAACCACACATCTGCAAAAGATAAATGACTGAGAAAAAAGTACATAGGGCTGTTGAGCTGGGGACTGATCTTGATTAATATGATCATGTCAATGTTCCCAACCAGGGTGATAACATAGATCAATAAGAAAACAACAAAGAAAAGGTGTTGTAATTCAGGACGACTAGTTAATCCCAAAAGAATAAATTCTGTCACATCAGTAAAATTGAGCATTTTCTTAAATCTGATACAGATAGAGATGTATTTAATCTAACAAAATAAAGAGAAATCAGTAAACACACATAACAAATACAGCCATTCTTCATTTACATTGTCTTTTCCTGCCCATTCCCTTTCAAAGCCTCTCCTATTTTCCTTTTGCCCTCCCCTCTCTTCTTTCTTGCGTATTTCTTACCAGTGCTTATTTTTCTTATGTATGTATATATATATTAGATTTTTTACATAGAAAGTAGTAAAACAATTGGAAGTTATAGAAATATAGTAACAGAATTTCTGGTGTCTAGTTTTTACTTGTCTCCAAGGATTTCAGAAGAACTTTTATTTTTGCTAACTCCTGTGAAGAGAAATACTTTTTCCACTGACCCCAACATTTAGTAGATGTATATATTTTATTTATTCACTAGTTTTGTAAAGCTTAGAAGGTGTGTAATATATTAGGAATTTAGTTAAAATGACAGGCAAAAAATGTTCCCCTGCAATCAAAGAGTAAAATATTATCTCTTTAGTCATCTTGCAAATTTGAGATGTTTATTATAAAAGGACTTAATGGAACTCTAAAATACCTTGAAATGAATACATTATTCTTATCCAAAAAAAAATGAAAAAAGAAAGAATGCCTTTTAAAGCATCACTTTGATTAGCAATTTTTTAAATTCTGAAAGTCAACCTAGATAAGAATTGAATCCTTGCCAGCCATTGTCCGCATTGCAAACAAGTCAACTAAAAATGATGTAAAGCATCATTTCCTCTTTAAAATTTTCTCTTCCCTTAGACCTTGAACCTTTAAATCCTATGGCAGTGCCTCATTTCTATTTCTCTCTGCCTTAAAGCTGTTGAATTTGAGATCAGGAACTATGTGCTTATTCAACTTTATATCCCCGTTCATTAGCCCAGGTTGATGAGAAAATGAAAGAGGACTAATTTAACCTAACTTAAACCCTTCTTGATGTCTGAAATTAATCATTACAAAAGCTAATTATTGTTTGAAGCAGTCAAAAAGTGATGTGTTCTGCAAATGTTAAACATCTATTTCTTATTTCAGCCTATTATGCTTTTGAATACAGATGATAGATAGATAGATAGATGATAGATACAGAGAGGTAGAGAGAGAGATAGAGAGATATTCAATAGTTCCTTTATTCCCCATTTCCCTACTTTACTCCCTAATTCTTTTATAATTCCTTAAACCTTTGAGGAAAATAAGAGAAATAAAATACTGAGTAAAAACTACATGATTTTTTGTAAACATTTAAGCATAAATTCATGAAATTTCTAAAACGTATTAGTAACGAAAGAAAAATTTTTGAAATGTTGGGTAGGAGGCTACTTTTGTTTTGTTACTGTATCAGATTAAGTTGGCTAGCTATCTGGATTCTTTATACCTTCTAATACTCTAGTTAGCATATTTTGAGCTAATTTATGAACATACACTTTCTATTTATGTTCTATTTATTAATGGATCAAAAGATTACAAAACTGGTTCTTCATAAAACTTTCTTGTATTTGCTACTGAAGTACAAATTAGAAGAATATCATCATTATCACTTCCCAGCAGGTCCTTGATGATGCTGAATATTTGAAATAGAATAAAGATTAACTAAATGGGGATTTTTTTTGGCATTAAAAATGATATTTTAATGAAATCTGAAATGTTTCATTATTGATAAAAAGCATGAAGACTTGGTTTCAATTCTCAGCTCTTCTGTTTACTAGATGTATGATCTTAAATCATTTATTTAATGTTGCTGTGTTCAGCTTCCTCATGAGTAAATGAGAAAATGAGAGGATCTACCTTATGGGGTTGTTATGAGCATGAACTAAGAAAATATGCATGAAGTATTACAGAAGCACAGGTTAATGAAATCCCCAAGCTTTGTGTTTAGTCCTGATTCTGTTATTAAATTTTTTTATCTGGAACTTAATTTCCTGATGTGTAAAAAGTAAGAGATTGGTTGGATCAAGGACTTCTACCAATGCTATTAATATGTATTCTAGTAAAAGAATCAAACTTGTATTTTGTCATGCTCCATTGTGCTTTCAGAAAAATTAGTTAATATTTGTTTGTTCATTTTCTTAGGATTTAATTTGTCTTAAGGTGATTATAGAGGAGTCATCAAAAAATATGGATATATACATAGTTTCTGTAAAGAAGTCCTTCATTGCTGTAACATCATCTACTGAGGTTGCCTGTTACTGGTTAAGAAAGCTATGCATCTCAGTCAGAATGTTCTCAGCTTTTATTGGATGTATTAAATGTAAATAACTCAGATTCTGATTGTTTTCTTTTCTTAGATAAACACAAACATAACACCCAGTATGAAAAGAAAAAAGCTTAATGTGATTCAAATTTTCCTGT
>JAQZBX010109017.1:0-10501 GCA_029593785.1 Cabassous unicinctus
AGAGGACTTGTTTTTATTTTTAGAAAAGTTTTAGACTAACATTCACAGGACAATTACACTGAAAGTATAGGGAACTCCCATATAACCCTCCACACCCACACACAATTTCCCCTACTAGTGACATCTTATATTAGTGTGGTGAATTTGTTACAGTTGATGAACCAATATTGAAGCATTGTTGGTAACCAAAATCTCTAGTTGACACTATGGTTTACACGTTTGCTGTACAATTCCATAGATCTTGACAAATGCATAATGTCATGTGTCAATCATTGCAGTATGATACAGAAGAATCTCACCACCCCAAATATGCCCAGTGTTCCACCTTTTCATATCTCCTCATCCCTTCTGAAACCCTGGCAACCACTATCTTTATATCAATGTTACAAGCTCTCCCATTTAATGCAAGATAAGACCTACATCAACAGTAAATCTACTTTGGTCTGTAGTTACAGTCCACCTTTATGTTTGTTCATTCCTTAATCTTGAGGGATTTGGGATGATGTCTGCTCTGACTGTTTCAGGATGAGAGGGGACTTAGATATTATGGGACAGATGGAATGAATTATTTCACTTACAATTATAGATACTCCTTGTTTTTTGGTATGGGACTTCTCCACCATCATTGTTTTATTGGTTGTCCAGAGCAACATAGCCTGAACAACTGGAGAGTGGAATTGGCCACAACTTTGATGGGATTCAGGGCTCAACTGGCATATGAACAATTTGTAGATTTATGTCTGTAAGAAAAATATGTTACAGGTAGATTGAAAACCATAGATTCAAATAAAAAGAGTAGAAGAATCATGATTAGAGGAATTATAAATGTGTTTATCTATGTTAACATTGGGGAAAAAGATGATCATATATTCCCAAATAGGCCCTGCCAAAGGGGTGTTGATTTTATGAAGCTGTTTGCCTAACTTTTCATGTCTGGATGTCCCTACAACCTTTGAGAGTACTGTTGTTTGAGGCTTAATTGCAGTGGTGGTCTAATTTGTCTGAGACCTGCCTAAGCATAACCTCCAAAATGACCTCCCAACTCACTTTGAAATCTCTTAGCCATAAAAACTCTTTTTTATTATTCTTATATATTTGCATTTTTGCCATTGTAGATAGTAAGAAATGGAGTAACATACCAAAAAATACAATACAATAGTACTGGCATTTATAATAACCCAAGTCATTAACTTTATTAAGATTCCCATATTGCTCATTTATTGTTTTTCTATTATCCTTTAGTTCTTTCTCTGTATTTTCTTTTATTTTTTGAACATTTTTAAGGTAAAGTTTTGTTAGTCTTTGTTCAGTATGTTCACATTCTAATCTTATTTGGTGTTTTCTGAATTTTTATCTTCTTCCTTTCAATGGACCATCATTTCATGTTTCATTGTTTGTCTTGTTATCCTTTGTTACACATTGTACATTTTAATACTAAAAATGTTAACTCTCAGAATTATTCCTTTTTATGCCTGTTTCTTGATTTTGTAAGTAGCTGGTGATACAACAGCTATTTTTTCTTGAGTGTCAGCCCTCTTTCCAATAAGGTCTGCTGAAGATGAATGAAAGTGCAGCTTCCTCCATTTTTGGATATTGTCCTGGCTTGTGATTACGACTTGCTTTGGAGTTCCCCTGTTTATATTACCTTGAGTGCACCTCCATCTTCAAGGAGACAGACTTTCTCCATCTCTTGAGTGTTGAAAGCAGATAAGCCTTTTCTTCATGCTGTCCTTCTCTATTACATCTTACACTCCTTTATTGACTCAAGCTGCTTTCACCTGGACGCAAATCCTGGGTGGGGATGCATACTAGAAAGGAGTTACAGAAGTCAGTCTTTCCCAGCTGAAACAAGGCCAAGGACCCATGAAGGGGGCACAGACTCACTCCATACTTCCCTGGGGAGGAGATGAATAATGGTGCCAAGAGTTTCTTCCACAGTTCCCCAAACCTACACTTTATTGATTTGTCCAGCAAATTCCACCCTTGTACTGAACCCACAAATATGAGGAAGTATAGGGTCTTTAACAGTTCTCAGCCATCATGGGGCAGGTTAGAACAGTGGACACCTTCAGAGACAGGCCCCCAGAATTCCAAAGTAGGTGATCAAAAGCTGTGATCAGTATTGGCTGTGCCATTTCTCATCTCCTGGAAATGAAGTTTTATGTCCTTTTATATTACCAACAAACTAGCCAGGTACCAGTCCCCATGACAGTCTGCAGTGACAGTGGGGGCTGGTCACCAGTAACCACCAAGAGAAAGAGGTCAATTTATTACTCTTTACAATTTACCAACCTCTTCCTTCTATTTTCCCTGGATCCAGTGCAGTATTCTATTTTATTCAAAAGTTTCAAAATAGTTGTTTCAGGCAATACCTGCCTATTTAATAATTGTTCTGGTGGAGGGGCTGATTCCCATAACTTTCTATTCTGCCATACTCCCACAATCCTTTTGAATTTTGTATTTTGTAGTCATAAGTTTGGCTCCATAAATCCCAAGATCAGAAATGATTTATGAATACATTCTGGTAGGAATATTTCACTTGATTTAATTTACCAGGAGCATTAATGTTGAGATAAACCAGTGTTTACAATGTTCATGATTTTATAAGGGAAAGTAGCAAATCTATAACAGACTCATAATTTTTCATAGAAATATTTTATATAATTGATTAATTTTCAAAATTATCCATATATTCTTGTCTAGTCACTTATTTCCCACTCTCCTTTTTATCTTTATTAATCTCCCTCCTTGTTTTCTGTTTTTTTTTATTTCTATTTTTCTTCTAGCTACTCTTCCCTCTTCTCCTTTCTTTTAAGTTTTCTCCCCATCTTATTTTAGTGAACAGTAAACATACAAAAGAAAATTAATTATAAAACTTAGAAAGACTTTCTTAAGTGGGAAGGGATTTCTCAGGGTTTCCTCTCTAAATCACTGTTTTCTTTCATAGTTTAACTTTTAAAGGACAATTAAAATGTTATTGATGACATTAGCATTAGGAAATAAAATGGAATCTACTGTATGCTGGATGAAGGTAAGAAAATTTAGATTTTGGAATAAGCGGTGTTGAGAAATGAACAAAAATTAATAATAATATGCTAAGCAAGTTCTGGTTCTGTATGATAGTTTATTACAAGAATTTGTTTCTATGTTTTCTTGTTTTTTTTTTAGGTACCAGTGTGGATGATTGAACTCGGGACCTTATATGCAGGAGGCTGGCATTCACTCACTTAACCACTTCTGCTCCCCTGAGTTGGCTCCCTCATCTATTTGCTTGTTTTTTTTTTTTCTTCTTCTCTTTTTCTGCACATAGTTTTTGCTTATTGTATGGTGTTCTCCCTTTAGGAAGCACTGGGAAGCCAAACCCAGGACCTTCCAAATGGGAGGCAGGTTCTCAACTTTTGAGCCATATCCACTCCCTCCTATCATTCTTGACACAAAAAATAGTAGATATGAATTAATGATCCCACAACAATCAGATAATGAGAAGACTTGCAAATATTGAATAAGAACATATGGTAACCTGTTGGTGAATAAGGAATATTATGAGAGCAGAATCCCAGAATGCGTTCTTGAAGCAAAGGAGAACAAATATTTGGGTATGGAGTGGGGTATGGGGAGGTCTCAAATATATATAAAACTATGAGTTAGCAAGTATATTAATGGGTAGGAATAGCAAAGGAGTCCACAAAAGGGAAGTTGGCTAAAAAAATATCTTCTCACAAATAACAGTTAGGATCCACATCAATTCTCCCCTCTTTTCTCTTTCATTGAGTAATGGGGATGTAAAGTGGAACAACCAAATAATTCATTGTAAAACTCTTGATTTCTCCTCACCCCAATGTCCAATTGCTTGAATTCTCATCCTGAAATCCTGTTCAGAGAAAACTGGCTATGAACATAAACAGAAATACACCTCCATAACACTACAAAAGAAAACCCACATAGAAGCTTAGAAAAATCAGCACAGCCACACATTCTTAAACATTTACAAAAATATCCAAACCTATAGAAAAATGCATGAAAGATAATAGCCAAACTATTTGAACCAAAGTAACTGACCTTTGAGAGAAATTATGTATTTGGAGAGGAAACTGCAACATTACAATTGTAAAACAAATACAGATTATTTATATAAAATCCTCCACAAAAGATAAGATAAATATTGCCTCATGAAAGAACTGAATACTAGAGAAAAATAATATCTGGAAAACAAAAAATGCTAAGTAAAAGAAAAGACAAGAGATTCTAGAAAGAAAATCAACTGGAAATTAACAGAAATTGGACTGTCATCTAAATTCACAGCACACTCACAGGATTCAGGAATCTAAAAACTTTTAAGGAGATACAATTTTATTTGAAATTCTGTATTCAAACAAAATTAATTTTAAGGGAAAAATACATCTTTTGTTATGTGAAATCTCATACATTTTTCTTCCTGACAAGCACTATCTTTATATCAATGCTACAAGTTATTCTGTTAACATATGATGATAAATACAATAAAAGTAAATCTACTTTGGTCTGTGGTTACACTCCCCCTTATTTTTCAAGAAGGAAAAAAACATTTACTTCTTAAGTATTATTTCTGAGGCAGAAACAAATTTCCAGTTTGAAAGCAGTATGTAAGTTCCTCAAAATATTATTATCAATTTAAATGATATGTATTAGAGGTCAAGCATTTAAAAAATAGAAATGAGTTCCCAACAAATCAATGCAAAAATATCTAAGTATTTTTATTTAATTTTTTTAATATTTAGGAAAACATGTAGTATTTATGAAATTTTATTGAATTTAATCATACATATGTGCCCATACATAAACAATAATTGTATAGAAAAAGTTTTGAATTTAAAAAGCAAACATGAATATCATCATACAGGGGTCCCTTAAATCACCCAACCGCCAACACCACCTTACATTGTTGTGAAATAGTTGCTACAAACAATGAAAGACCATGGTCTAAATAGTACTACTAACTATAGCTCATATTTTATATTTGGTGTCTTTATCCCAGAACCCACCTAATTAATAACACCCTGTAGTAGTAGTATATATTTATTGTAGTTTATGAGAGAATATTCTCATATTTCTTCTGCTAACCACAATCAATCTCCCACCACTGGATTCCCTATAATATACAGTCCCAATCTTTGTCCAATCCATTCAAAGTGTACTCTCAGTGGCTCTGATTTTCATCACATAATAGTGCTGTCATAACCTCAGTCAATTTAAGAATGTTTTTGTTACTCCAAAAGGAAAAATTCCATACCCCTATACCTCCTATTGTTGTCCCTTATAATTGATATAATATCTTCTTTTCCATTGCTGCAAAAATGTTACAGTATTGCTGTTAACTATCATCCAAAAGTCACATTAGTTTTAATTTTTCCACGTGTCTCCATATTCTTAACACTTTGAAAAAGAAAAGCAATCTTATATTTATACTTTTAAGCAAAATCTCCATTCACCACCAAAATCACTGTTATACACTCCCTAGATTATTTTCTAGCTTCCTTTCAATTGGCATTTACATCCACAGACTATCCCTTTCAGGCATAATCACATTTATAAATCAGCAGTGTTAGTTATTGTCACTATAATGTGTTACCATCAATTCTTCATTTCCACACTTTTACAATAAACCTTATTAAAAATTCTCTATACATTAAGCTTCAGCTCCCATTCTCAACCTAAAAACTATCTCCTAGAAACCTATACTCTAGATTTTACCTCTGTGAGTTTACTCATCATATTTATTTCATATTAAGTGAGACCATACAATATTTGTCCTGTTTCATCTGGCTTAATTCTCTCAAGATTCATCCATGTAGTTTTATGCATCCTGATTTCATTGATTTTTACAGCTGAATAGTATTCCGTGGTATGGAGAGACCACATTTTGTTTACCTCTACATCAGTTGATAGACATGGGCTGTTTCCATCTTTCAGTAATTGTGAATAATGCTGTTATGAACATCAGTGTGCAAGTATCATTTTGTATCCTTTCTTTCAGTTTTGTAAGAATAGACTTTTCTATAAGATATGACATGGTATCTCACTGTAGTTTTGATCTTTATTTCCCTAAAAGCTACTTATGATGAACATTTTTTCATGTGCATTTTGGCCATTTGTATTTCCTTTTTGGAAAAATATCTAATCAAGTATTTTGCCCACTTTTATTAGGTTCCTTGACTTTTTATCATTGAGTTGTATGATCTGTTTATATAACATGGATATCAAACTCATCATATATGTGGTTTCCAAATACTAACTCCAGCTGAGTAGGCTGCCTTTTTACTTCCTTGACACAGTCTTTTGAAGAAAAAAGTGTTTAATTTTGAGGACGTCCCATCTATCTAGTTTTTTTTTTCTCTGCTCATGCTTTGGGTGTAAGTTTTAAGAAACTAATGCCTGCCACAATATCCTGAAGATTTTTCCTATATTTTCTACTTGGAGTTTTATGTTTGTAGCATTTATATTTAGGTCTTTGATCCATTTTAAGTTAATTTTTATATAAGGTTTGAGAAGGGGTCCTATTTCTTTCTTTTGGATATGGATATCCAGTTCTCCCCGCAAAATTTATTGTATAGATTGCTCTGTTCAAGATGGGTGGGTGAGATAGGCTTGTCAAAAATCACTTAACTGTAGTTTGAGGTCCTATTTCTGACTTCTTGATTTGGTTCCATTGGTCAATGTGTCTATTTTTATGCCAGTACCATGCTGGGTTGTTGTTTTTTTTTTCTCTTTAGTTTGGTTGGTTTGTTTTTATTAACCACATTAGCTAAGCAATATTCTTTAAAGTCAGGAAGGGAGAGTCCTCTAACTTTATTCTTTTTTGAAAGACATTCTTAGCTATTCAGGGCTTCTTACCATTCCAAATAAATTGGATAATTGGCTTTTCAATGTCAGCAGAAAGGCTGTTGGGGTTTTTATTGGGATTGCATTGAATCTATAAAGCACTTTGGGTAGAATTGACATATTACTAGTATTTATTCTTCCAATTAATATTCAGGTCTTCTTTGGACACTTTTAGCAATATTTTATAGTTTTCTCCATGTAGTGCCTTTATGTCCTTGTTTAAGTTAATTCCTAATATTTGATTCTTTTAGTCTCAATTATTAATGGAACTTTTTTCCTGACTTCCTCCACAGATTGCTCATCAGTAGTGTGTGGAAATGCTACTGCTTTTTGTGTATTAATATTGTATCCTTACAATTTGCTGAACTTGTCTATTAGATCTAGTAGCCTTGTTGTAATTTTTTGGTATATTTAGGAATAGGATAATATTATTAGTGAATAGGAAATGTCTTATTCTTCTTTTCATATTTGGGAGCATTTTATTTCTTTTTATTTCTCAATTGCTCTAGCTTGGACTCTTTGCACAGTATAGAATAACAGTGGTGACAGTGGGCAGCCCTGTCTTCTTCCCAATTTCAATGAGAAAGCATTCAGTCTTTCACCATTAAGTACAATGTTAGCCATGGGTTTTTCAAAGATGAACTTTACCATGTTGAGAACACCTCCTTCTAGTCCTATCTTTTGGAGTGTTTTTATCAAGAAAGGATGCTATATTTTTCAACTGCCTTTTCTATGTCAATCAATTTTATCATGTCATTTTTTTCCTTCAACCTATTACTGAGGTTTATTGCACTAATTAATTTTCTTTTGTTGAGCCACCTTTGCATTTCTGGAATAAAACCCTCCTGATTGTGACATATAATTCTTTTAATTTGCTTTTGGATTCAATTTACACTTACTTTGTTGAGTATTTTTGCCGATATTCATTAGACAAATTGGTCTGTAATTTTCTTTTTTCATAGTATCTTTATCTGGCTTTCATGTTATGATGATGTTGGCTTCATAGAATGAGTTCCCTAGCATTCCCTCCTTGTCAAGAGTTTGAGCAAGATTGGTATTAAATGTCCTTTGAATGATTGGTAGAATTTACCTGTGAGGCAGTCCAGTTCTGGGCTTTTCATTTTGGGGAGGTTTTGGGTGACTATTTCAACCTCTTTACTCATGATTGGTTTTTTGAGGTCTTCTATTTCTTCTAGGGTCACTGTACGTTATTTATATTTTTCTAGAAATTTGTCCATTTCGTCTATGTTGCCTAATTTGTTAGTGTACAGTTGTCCATAGTGTCTTCTTATGATCACTCTTATTTCTGTGGCATTAGTAGTTATGCCCCCTCTCATTTCTGATTTTATTTATTTTTTTTTCACTCTTTTATTTTATGTTTTTTTCACTCTATCTAATGTTGTGTTGATTTTCTTTCTCTTCTTTAAGAACCTTCTTTTGGTTTGTTGATTCACTCTTGTTGTTCTTTTGATCACAATTTTATTTATTTCTTCTCAGATATTTAGTAATTCTTTCTTTTGGCTTGTTTTGAGATTAGTTTGCTGTTTTCTTTCAAGGTCTTCCAGGTGTGTGTATAAGTCTTCAATTTTAAATCTTCCTTCTTTTATAATGTAAGCATTGAGGGCTCTAAATTTCCCTCTGAGCACTGCCTTTGCTGTATCCCACAGGTTTTAATATGTTGTGTTATTATTTTCATTAATCTTAATATATTTACTGATTTATCTTAGACTTTCCTCTTTGAACCATCAATTATTTGAGTGTGTTGCTTAACCTCCATATATTTGTGATGTTTCCCTTTTTCTGTCCTTTATTGATCTCCAGCTTCATTCCTTTAGGATCAATGTTTCATATAACTTCAATCTTTTAATTTAATTAAGATCAGTCTTGTTATCCAACACATGGTCTATCCTGGAGAAGAATCCATGAGCACTTGAGGAGAATATATATCCTGCTGTTTTGGTATGCTGATGCTCTATAAATGTCTGTTAGGCCAAGAAATATTCAATGTATTTAATGACCACCCTGTGAAAGGTTATTGGGACCCTGGGGCTGATTCCAAGTATACTCAGTATACAGGTTGGAAGAAAAAGAAAAAAGGTTTACTATTAAAGAAAGAGGTCCATTTTGAGAGTTGATTTCAGTAGGCAATCAGGTACTGATAACCTGCCCTTTTCTCACTTTATAGGAGCTGGAACAACAATTCTATGTCCTGAGTCCCACACCACTGATAAAAACTGAAATATAGTTGTGACACAGGGCCAGAGCTGTCAGAAATTGCTTCTCTCCTTTTGCAACATGCACATATCTGAGCCTTAACTTCTTGGGCCTCTACTGTCACAGCTATCACCAGGAAAGTGTAGAAATTCTGCTGCTACTCAACATCTTTACTTCCTTGTTAGCCAGTCTTCCTGCTGCAGATGCCACACCTGCCACTGCAGTGTACATCTTCTCTACTGTAACTGTAACCTTTCCTCATTATTCACTCCCTGGAAACTTGGCACATTTGCTGCTGTGGATAAAGACAAAAATCATTATCTAGGAATTTACATTCTATTGGCAAAAGATGTACCATGTCATCATTGCATAATATTCCATCATATATAAACACCACAAATTGTTTATCCACTCATCAGCTGATGGACACGTAGGTTGTTTCCAACTTTTGGCAATCAGGAATAACATTGCTGGGAACATTGGTGTACAGATGTCTATTCATGTCACTGCTTTCATTTCTTCTGGGTATATACCTAGTAACGCTATTGCTAGGTCACATGGCAAGTCATTATTCAACTTCCTTAGGAACTGTCAAACAATCCTCTATAATGGCTGTAGCTGTTCACATTCCCACCAAGAGCAAATAAGCATTCCTATCTCTCCACATCCTCTTCAACATTTACAGTTTTCTGACATTTTAATAGTGGCCCATCTAATAGGTGTGAAATGATATCCCATTGAAGTTTTTTTTTTTTCCTTCTCAAATTGTTGACATTTATAGGCGTTCTCTCCATTGGAGTAATCTCCTATTTTCTAAGGCTAGAAAAATTAAGTTTTCCCATACATATGATATTATGGTTTCTATCCAGCATGAATTCTGTAACGTTGCCTGAGGGCAGAAATACAGGTGAAAGGTTTCCTAAATAGACAACATCCATGTGGTTTTTCCGCAGTGTGAGTTCTCTCATGGTGTTTAAGATTAGAAAATTGACTGAAGCTTTTTGCACATAAACGACATTTAGGGGGTTTCTCTCCAATGTGAGTTCCCTCATGTCATTGAAGATGGGAATGTTGACTGAAAGTGTTCCTGCACTGATGAAAGTAATAAGATTTTTTCCCAATGTAAGCTGTCTCATGTATATAAGTTTAGAATAATTACTGAACGATTTCCCACATTGATTGCATTCATTGAGAATTTCTCCAGTGTAAGTTCTTTCATGTTTTTTAATGGAAAAGGGATGAAAGAAGCGTTTCCCAAAAGTATTACATTCGTGGTATTTTCCCATTGAAGTTTTGATTAGCATTTCCCTAATCACTAATGATGTTGAACTTTTTCTCATGTGTTTTTTCTATTTGAATTTCTTCTTTGTACAACTGTCTTTTCAAGTCTTTTGCCCATTTTTTATTCAGGTAGTTTGTCTTTTAGTTG